>JARQOD010004688.1:0-53032 GCA_033576555.1 Oophaga sylvatica
CACCATATAGGGTAATACAGATCCGCCAAGGGAGAGGTGGGGGTCCAGCAGCGCTGAGACCTCTAGACCACTAGACCACTTCTGGTGATCCAAGTCTCTTGTCAGATATAAAATAATAAAATCTTCTGAGGAGCTGCTTCCAGCAGCGACTATCCTCTGAGACCTCAAATTGAAAACTGGAGAGCTGAGTAGGAGGAGCCCGAGCTGGAGGGGCCGGTCAACACTCTTTTTTAATCTGAGGTGTCTATCCCATCTGGGCTCCGCCTACCCACTAGTTATGACTAGTGTGTCTCCTTTCCTTCCGCCCTGCTGCTGAAACTCTGCTCTCCATCCGGCCAAACAAATGACTTCACCGCCCTCATCACTTCACTAGCCGACTATCCAAAACCATGATGCAAAACTTTCCACTCCATACTGAGCCGTAAAGTACAAACCTCAGTCACCAACCTCAGGGATGACGATCTGAAACTTATTTTCTACAAAACATCAATCATATCCGTCAAGATATTTTTGCACAATCCCTTCAGAACCTGGATCCCCTTCTTTGCCGCACCTCAAAGTTCACTTTCTATCTTTGAGCTTGTCACAAAAAAAAGTGACCAGACCCCTTGCCCTACAATCTGCATTAGTGAACCTATTCCCTCACATCTCCTTCAGTGCCTCTCAGCAGATGTCACCACTCACCTAACTAGAATATTTAACCTCTCTCTTTCTTTGGGTATCTTTCCCTCTTAATTCAAACACGCCATCATAATCTCTTTACTTAAAAAACCATCCCTGGACCAGAACTGCGCTGCTAACTACAGACTCAGACTGATCTCCAATCTTCCTTTAATCTCTTAACTCCTGGAACACTTGGTCCACTCCAGTTTAATCCACTATCTCTCAGATAACGCCCTTCTGGACCCTCTACAATCCGGTTTCCACTCTTTACACTCTACTGTAACTGCCCTGACTAAAGTGTCTAATGATCTACTAACAGCCAAATGCTCCCTGCTGATCTCCTGGATCTCCCTGCAGCATTCGACACTGTGGACCATCAGCTCCTCCTCACTATGCTGCACTCTATCGGCCTCAAGGACACCGTTCTCTCCTGGTTCTCCTCCTACCTCTGTTACTGCTTCTTCATGCTATCTTTTGCCGGCTCTTCTTCCTAAAATCTTCCGCTACTATCTGGGTTCCTCACGGTCACACCTAGGTCCTCTCCTCTTCTTATATACTGCTTCTATTGGACAAACCATCAGTAGATTTTGTTTCCAGCATCAGCTCTATGCAGACGACACCCAACTATACACATCGTCTCCTGACATCTCCCCCACTTTAAAACAAAATACCAGGAATTGTCTGTCAGCTGTCTCTAACATCATGTCCTCTCTCTATCTGAATCTCTCCAAAACAAAACTCCTTTTGTTTCTCCCCTCTACTAACCTCACTCTACCGGACATTGAAATTACCTTGGAGGGTTCAACCATAATTCCCCAGCAGCAGGTTCGTTGTGTTGGGAGTCATATTTGACACAGAACTGTCCTTTATTCCCCATACCCAATCAGTCACTCGCTCGTGTCACATGCACCTTATAGGGGTTCTCCACTATTAGGACAACCCCTTCTTGAGCTAAATGTTTGGCCCTGATAAAATAAAAAAAACTTTCACCTCACGTGCTGACAATGTTCCAGCGGTGTCAGCACTCACAGTACCCAAGCTCTCTTGCGGTGTTGGGACACGTGAGCCCAGGACCCAATCAGCGCTGGGGTCACCATCTCCACCTTCATACAGATTAAACATGAAGAGGAAGTCTTGGCTGCAGCTGATCCTTGGCTTCCTGTTCACGTTCAATCCGTACAAAGGTGGGGACAGTGATGCCAGCGCTGATTGTGTGCCGGGCACCACGCGCACAACACCGCAAGACAGCTCCGGGACGCGAGTACTGACATTGCTGGAATGGCGCGAGCACGTGAGGAGAGTATAGGTTCTTTTATTTTATCAGGGCCAAAACATTTAGTACAAGAAGGGGTTGTCCTGGTAGTGGAGAACCCCTTTAAAAATAACTCCAGATCCGCTCTTTCCTCACCTTTGAAACTGCTAAAACTCTTACTGTCGCCCTTTTTCACTCTTGTCTGGACTACTGCAACTCTCCTCTGATCGGATTCCCTCTTACTAAACTCTCTCCTCTCCAATCCACCCTGAATGCAGCAGCCAGGATCATATTTCTGTCCAGCCGCTACAATGATGCTTCCATCCTATGCCAGTCATTACACTGGTTACCCATTCGCTACATAATACAATACAAACTCATGTTCTACACCACCCTACAGTGGGTACAGGAAGTATTCAGACCCCTTTAAATTTTTCACTCTGTTTCATTGCAGCCATTTGGTAAATTCAAAAAAGTTATTTTTTTTCTAATTAATGTACACTCTGCACCCCATCTTGACCGAAATCTGTCATCTATGCCCAGGTGACAGAAGAGGGTGTGTATTGTCCTCACAGAGAGACTAACATTAGGAGAGGAGATGTTGGTGCAGGACAGAGATTTGAGCTGTCTGACATCATGATGGTTAAGACTGCTTCTTGTTCCACGCTGAGGTGAGGTAGTAATGGCGCCGGCTGTCTCGTGGGAAGAGCAGAAAACCTGCATCCAGAGGTGAAGGACCTAAAACTAACTTCTGGTCTTATCTTTCTTTTCCATAACATACATGTTGTAGACTGTAAATTGATTATAAATCCCACAGGAACAGTCTGAAGAGAGAGCTCTCAGGGTGTGTGTCCTCTTTCTGCCATGTCCAGAACAAGCCTCCCTCCGACCTTGGCCTTCACTATAAAGATCAGGACATTATACTAGGAAACTGCGAGTGAAACAGGACATCAGACTTGGTGGGTAAAACATCTCATTCTTTTCGGATTCCTTAGGAGTTCCAGCACAAGGTCCATGTTCACGAACAATAAAAGAAGAATGGGAGCGCTGGCCCAACAATATTCTATGATCTATCCCACTGAAGAGAAGTTGGTGGCTTTTGGCACCACTACTACGCTTAGATGGTTGGATACAGATGAGTCTCAGCTTCAGCAGAATATGAGCACCGGAAGGGCCTGAGCCAATCTGGGCCCACAAAGGAAGAGATCGAAACAACGTATCCACCCGCATAATGGCTGAATGCGCTCTGACTTGGAGCTCTAGCTATTCGGGAGCACTTCAGCCTCTTCATTTGGCAGTGGAGCGGGATCTGCTCAGGAGGCAGCGGGCGATCTCGGTTTTGAGCTGCATGCCTTACGTGTAAAAGTCGGTTCACATCACTAAGGGTGGAAGGAATGTTTTTAGGTTGGGTCAGGAGGAAGGGTTTTCTTGGTGTGCGACAATGTATTAGATCCATGTAAATATCATTAATGAAACTAACGGCCAAGTCAACGGCATACACCCATGAGTACTAAGAGAACTAAGTAATGTTATAGACAAACCATTATTTCTTATATTTAGGACTCTATAGTGATGGGGTCTGTTGCACAGGACTGGCGCATAGCAAATGTGGTACCAATATTCAAAAAGGCTCTAAAAGTGACCCTGGAAATTATAGGCCAGTAAGTCTGACCTCTATTGTTGGTAAAATATGTGAAGTGTTTCTGAGGGATGTTATTCTGGATTATCTCACTGAGAATCACTGTGTAACTCCATATCAGCATGGGTTTATGAGGAGTCGCTCCTGTCACACCAATCTAATCAGTGTTTATGAGGAGTCGCTCCTGTCACACCAATCTAATCAGTATTTATGAGGAGTCACTCCTGTCACACCAATCTAATCAGTGTTTATGAGGAGTCACTCCTGTCACACCAATCTAATCAGTGTTTATGAGGAGTCGCTCCTGTCACACCAATCTAATCAGTGTTTATGAGGAGTCGCTCCTGTCACACCAAACTAATCAGTGTTTATGAGGAGGTAAGCTATAGACTGGACCAAGGTGAGTCATTGGATGTGGTAGATCTTGATTTTTTAAAAGCGTTTGATACCAAGCCACACAAGAGGTTGGGACACAAAATGAGACTGCTGGGTCTGGGGGAAAATGTGTGTAAATGGGTAAGTAACTTGGTTAGTGACAGAAAGCAGAGGGTGTTATAAATGGTATATTCTCTAACTGGGGCGCTGTGACCAGAGGGGACGCAGGGGTCGCTGTGACCAGTGGGGACCGCAGGGGGCGCTGTGACCAGTGGGGACCGCAGGGGGCGTTGTGACCAGTGGGGACCGCAGAGGTCGGTTTTGGGACCTATTCTCTTCAACATATTTATTAACGATCTGGTAGAAGGTTTACACAGTAGAATGTCGATATTTGCAGATGATACAAAACTATGTAAAGCATCAATACAAGAGAAGATAGTATTCTGCTACAGATGGATCCGGATAAGTTGGAAACTTGGGCAGAAAGGTGGCAGATGGGGTTTACCAATGATAAATGTAAGGTTATAGACATGGGAAGAAGGAATCAATATCACCATTACACACTGAACGGGAAACCACTGGGTAAATCTGACATGGAGAAGGACTTGGGGATCCTAGTTAATGATAAACTTACTTGGAGCAGCCAGTGCCAGGCAGCGGCTGCCAAGGCAAACAGGATCATGGGGTGCATTAAAAGAGGTCTGGAGACACATGATGAGAGCATTATACTGCCTCTGTACAAATCCCTGGTTACACCGCACATGATGAGAGCATTATACTGCCTCTGTACAAATCCCTGGTTACACCGCACATGGAGGACTGTGGACAGTTTTGGGCACCGGTGCTCAGGAAGGATATAATAGAACTAGAGCGAGTACAAAGGAGGGCAACAAAATTAATAAAGGGGATGAGGAACTACAATACCCAGAGAGATTAGCGAAATTAGGATTATTTAGTCTACAAAAAAGACGACTGAGGGGCGATCTAATAACCATGTATAAGTATATAAGGGGACAATATAAATATCTCTCCAAGGATCTGTTTATACCAAAGAAGGTGACGGTCACAAGGGGGCATTCTCTGCGTCTGGAGAGAAGGTTTCTCACCAACATAGAAGAGGATTATTTACTGTTAGGGCAGTGAGAATCTGGAATTCCTCTCCTGAGGAGGTGGTGATGGCGAACTCAGTCCAGGGGTTCAAGAGAGGCCTGGATGTCTTCCTGGAGCATCACAATATTGTATCTTACAGTTATTAGGGTCTTTAGAAGGACGTAGATCTGGGGACATGACGGAATATAGGCTGAACTGGATGGACACATGGCTTTTTTCGGCCTTGATAACTATGTTAGTATGTAAGTTAATCTCAGGGAATATTCGTGGCTTGAGAGATATCTATAAAGACATGCACTGTTTCAGTATACTAGGAAAGCTAATCCGGTGATTAAATGGCTGCAGGAGACCCACACGACCAATAAAGCCATTCACCCCTAAGCCGCTTTTCACCTTCCTGACCACTGTCCCTTTAGTAACTCTGGAGCTTCCATGGATCCCGGTGACTCTGAGATTGTTTCCTCGTGACATATTGTTCTTCATGATAGTGGTAAATTTGTTCAACATTTTTTTGTGCTTATGAAAACATCGAAATTGACAAAATTAGAAAATTTAGCAATTTTCCAACTTTGAATTTTCATGTCCTTAAATCAGAGAGAGGTCACACAAAATAGTTAATAAGTGACATTTCCCACATGTCTCCTTCACATCAGCACAATTTTTGAAATAATTTTTTCTTATAAGAAAATAAGTAAGAAAAAAGGTCTGCTCAGCCGTAAACCATGCAGGAACCAGGGCACAGCATAGACGTCACTAGCCAAGCTTCGAGACGCGTCTGCCCACTCATTAACCCCTCGGGGGCTAGTGACATCTATGCTTTGCTTCGAGACGCGTCTGCCCACTCATTAACCCCTCGGGGGCTAGTGACATTATGCTTTGTGCTGTTTTTAAAGAATTTTGCTTCAATAAATTACGGATTTTAATGGGACAAACGAGCTGGAAATGCCTCACTGATGGATAATTTTTTGTTATTAGGGCTTCATGAGGGTTAAAAGTTGACCAGCGATTTCACATTTTTACAACAAAATTTAAACATTTTGGTTGTTGATCACCTCACATTTATGTGGTTAAGGCCAAAATGACAGAAAATACCCAAAAGTGACACCAGTCTAATAAATGATGCTTATTAACCTTCAGGTGTTAAGTCCACAGGAATTAAAGCAATGTGGAAGGAAAAAGTGATCATTTAAATTTTTCCCATGAAAATATTCTTTTATCCCCAAATTTTGAGTTTCCACAATAGTAACAGGAGAAAACGGACTACGCAATTTGTTGTGCAATTTCTCCTGAGTACGCCGATACCCCATATGTGGGGGAAAACTATTGTTTGGGCGCAGAGCAGGGCTTGGAAGGGAAGGAGCAACACTTGACTTTTGGACCACAAAATTGTTGGAATAGATAGCGGCCGCCATGTCAAACAGCGCTCCGTCCCTCCAGAGTCTCTCCAGATGGCTAAGCAGCACGGTACAGACACATATGGGGCATTGCCACGTTCAGAAGAAATTGTGGGACACATTTTGGTGCCAGTTGTAGCCATTTTCTGGTGTAACAATGTAAAGTTTGGGGATAAACCAAAATTTTGATGGTAAAAATATAATTCTTTCTTCACCTCCCAATGGTATAAAATTCTGTGACGCACCCGTGGTGTCAATATGATCACTGCACCCCTAGATGAATTCATTGAGCGGCGCAGTTTGTAAAATGGCGTCACTTATGGGGTTTCTGCTGTTCTGGCACCTCAGGGGCTCTGCCAATGTGACATGGCACCCGCAAACCATTCCAACAAAATCTGAACTCCAATATGGCGCCTCTTCCCTTCTGAGCTGTCCTGCGCCTGAAAAGCAGGTGAACTACAAAACAAGTTGTATGGTCCATTTTCTCCCATTACCCCTTTTGAAAATTAAAAACTTGGAGCCACAGCAAAATTTTAGTGGAAAAAAAAAGGTAATTCTCCATAGACTCATCCCAACGTTATACAATTCTACACCCGTAGATGAATTCCTTGAGAGGTGTGGTTTCCAAAATAGGGTCACTTGTGGGGGTTTCTGCTGTTTCAGCATGTCAGGGGAGTCCGTAGTCTATTCCAGCGGAAATTGAGCTCTAAAATTCATTTGGCGCTCCTTCCCTTCCGAGCCCTGCCATGCACCAATCAGTAGTTTTCCACCACATTGGAGGCATCGGTGAACAACAAATTGTAGGATCCATTTTCTTACCCTTATGAAAATGAAATATTTGGGGCTGAAGCACAATTTTTGTGGGAAAAAAAATAAGTTTTTCATTTACACAGCTCCAAGTTATAAAATACTGTGAAGCACCTACGGGTTTAAGGTGCCCAACACCCACCTAGATGAGCTCCATGAGGTGTGAAGTTTCCATATGGGGGTCACCGCTGTTTTGGCATGTCAAGGGCTCTTCAGTCGGGACATGGCATCTCCTTACTATTCCAGTCAAAACGGAGATCCACAATTCAAATGGGGACATCTCGGACAGTCTTGGATTATATAGGGGTATGAGGGTGGGCTGCCTACTGTCACCGTGACTTTTCGCTTGGCTTTAAATACAGAAATAAAGATGGAAGGATGGCCCTCTGCGCTGATGACCGGTTATTAGTATTTCTTAATAATTACACTTCCCATCCAATTACTATGGAAACAATAGAGATTCGGGACCTTCCATAAACTGGTGAAAGTCGGCTCTACTTCCCTTAAATAACAGATACTTTGCTTTTGTACAGTGTTTCGAATATTCCGGAGGTTCAGAGATTTCAGTATCGTGGTATTTACATTACAAGTAAGACACGAGACCATAGATCCCATAAATCTGCGTCCTTTGCGGACGAACCTGAGAAATAAAGTCAATGCTTAGGGGAAATCACCCTTCGCCTCTGGGTAGAGCAGATCTCATTAAAATGTGCCTCATGCTCAGCATCCTCCTCCATCTGGATTCCCAAATATTGGTTTAGGAAAATACAGAACATCTTTAGAGCTTTGGTTTGGAAAGGAGGTAACCCGAGAGTAAAGCTGGGAAAGATCAGGGAGGTGTAGCACTGCCGCACACCTGGGGGTACCTTCTAGCCTTCAGGGGCTGGGCTCTGGAGGGGATTCAGGAGGACGGGTTCCTAGCGGTGAAATATTTGGGGGTTCATGATAACTCGCCAATTCAAGATGTTCCCTATCCCACTCCTTATACATGGCGCCTGCAAGAAGTGGCTAGGAAGGCGGGATTGCTCAAGATGCACTCTTATTTGGAATACCCCTTGCTTCAGGGAATGACCACATCTGGAAGCGCTCAGGGAGCGGAGACGGCAGCGTTTGTGCATTCGTTGTACCTTCATGGTCATTTCTGCTCATTTGAATATCTGAGATAGAAGTTTCATCAGCGGAAGTCGGATTTCTCCACGTGCTCACAATGATGACACGGAGTAAGAACCCAAGAAAACTCCTCTGGCCTCACTGTCATCTCCAGGGCGACTGGACTAGGTGCTGCGTACTACCGCTGGCCCCATTTCCTTATTGTAGGATCCTTTCTTACCGAGAACTTGTGGCAATCCCATAGCTCTGCGGACAGTGAATAGGGAGCGAGATGTGAAACATGTTTTGGAAGGGTGAGAAGATATTTTGTAATCGTCAGGAAAGGTTTCGATTACCGAAGTTCTCAATTGTTTTTTTTATACATGGAGTCTACAGAATTTCAGAAGTATTATGCGGAGCGGGCCTCAGGAGAGATGACGGCCATACACCCCTGGGGAGCGGACTGATTGGGCATGCTCTCGGATGCATTGGTAGACTAGTCATGGAGGCCTATAACATCCAAGTCCCACTTAAGCCCCCGTCTCACATAGCGAGATCGCTGCTGAGTGTTGTGTGTGACACTCAGCGACCATCAGCCCCCTGCCGGGTATCGCTAATCGTCACTGAATGTCCTGGACATTTTTTCATCGTTGGTCTCCCGCTGGTCAGCGCACATCGCTGCGTGTGGCAGGCGGGAGACCAGCGATCTGGTAACCAAGGTACACATCGGGTTTCTATGCGCCGGGAGGCGCTTGGAAACCCGATGTTTACCTTGGTTACCAGCTCCCTGCACCAGCGTGCTGGTATCTAAGGTACATAAGGTACACTGCAGGTAACTAAGTGACCTGCATCGCTTGTTACCCGCAGTGCCGCTGTCCTGATTGCTGCCTGTTTGGCAGCTCACCAGTGATCATGTAGCGACACTCCAGCGATCCTGACAAGTTCATATAGTTGTCGGGATCGCTGGTGAGTCGCTATGTGTGACGGGGCCCTTAGTCCTGAATCTTGTGTTTTGGGCTTTGTTGAGGGTTCGCTCCAGGGTGATTGGTCATAGGAAAAATATTCTGCCAACCCAGGAAATTATCAGCAAACACTGGGCAGGCGAATGGCCGCCCTCAGACAAAGGATTCCAGTGTCTGAACAATCATAATGTAGAGAAAGGTCCAGAGGAAAAGGGGAGGAAGCAACCAACGGGGAGACGGGAGGAGAAGCCCAGAGGTTGTATCGGAAGCGTTCTTTAATAAACCTATACTATTTCATCTGCCAGGAAGCCCACCATGTGCTGCACCCCCCCAAAAAAAGGAGAAACGTGTTCCGCTCAGATACCAGCCTGAACCATGGCTGTGTGTGCTGCAACGCATGAGCCTGCGATGGAGAATGTCCTTCTAATGACCAATTGTCCTGGTGGTTATGTGGACACTTGTTTCACTAAAGTTTCTTGATTAAAAAGATGATCATCATCATCCATCATCATGATCAAGAATTGTCATCACCCATCAATAACAAACATCATCCAACAATGGCACCACTGTCCATCAATAACATCATCATTCATCCTCCCTCTTCACTCTCCTCATGGGACGGAGGACTCAGACCACACAATCTGCAGGCCCTCATCCACGTGACGTGGGCAGCACTCACCATGGCGGAGCAATTGTAGTAGTCCTTGTGGGTGGGCTTCCAAGGCTTCAGGCAGCGCCAGCAGAAGCCGTGGTTACACTTGGCACAGGTCATACTGTGTGGGGTCAAAACAAGTGATGAGACCTGGAAGTGCGGGTGAGAGAGGGGCACAGGCAGGACACTTACTGGAGGCAGCCCTCGTTCTTCTCAATGGGGGCCTGGCAGCTGGGGCAATGCTTGGAAATCAGCTTGGTCAGGTGTTTGCTCTGTGCCTCCAGAGTCATCCCCTCGTAGAATCCTCCGTCGTCCATCCACTGAGACATGTGGCTGCAGCTGGCCGGGTGGTGAGCCTGGGGGGACGGGCAGTCAGACCCTGACCGCACATTGCAACGACACACTGCTGTGAGCACGACTCACCTCAGGAAAGCTGCACCTAAAGCAGGACATCCAGGAGCACTTGGCACAGGCCGCTCCACTTCCCAGGCCTTCCTGGCACAGGATGCGGTCACAGCCCTGGGGGTTCGTGCACCAGGTCAGGTTGGAGCAACTCTCCACAAAGTCGCGCAGCAAAGCCTTCTCGTACTGCGGGAAAGGGCACAAGAGACATCTCCACTCATATACACAACTGCTGGTCGGGGGTCATCGGGGGGACATTACCTGTATACGGTATATATACAACTGCTGGTCGGGGGACATTACCTGTATACAGTATATACACAACTGCTGGTCGGGGGACATTACCTGTATACAGTATATACACAACTGCTGGTCGGGGTCATCAGGGGGACATTACCTGTATACAGTATATACACAACTGCTGGTCGGGGGTCATCAGGGGGACATTACCTGTATACGGTATATACACAACTGCTGGTCGGGGGTCATCAGGGGGACATTACCTGTATACGGTATATACACAACTGCTGGTCGGGGGACATTACCTGTATACAGTATATACACAACTGCTGGTCGGGGGTCATTACCTGTATACAGTATATACACAACTGCTGGTCGGGGGTCATTACCTGTATACAGTATATACACAACTGCTGGTCGAGGGTCATCGGGGAACATTACCTGTATACAGTATATACACAACTGCATGTCGGGGGTCATCGGGGGACATTACCTGTATACGGTATATACACACAACTGCATGTCGGGGGACATTACCTGTATACAGTATATACACAACTGCATGTAGGGGGTCATCAGGGGGACATTACATGTATACAGTATATACACCGACATGTAGGGGGTCATCAGGGGGACACTACATATATACACCTACATGTAGGGGGTCATCAGGAGGACATTACTTGTATACACCTACATGTTGGGGGTCATCAGGGGGACATTACCTGTATACACCTACATGTAGGGAGGTCATCATCAGGGGGACACTACATATATACAGTATATACACCTACATGTAGGGGTCATCAGGGGGACACTACATATATACAGTATATACACCTACATGTAGGGGGTCATCAGGGGACACTACATATATACACCTACATGTAGGGGGTCATCAGGGGGACACTACATATATACAGTATATACACCTACATGTAGGGGTCATCAGGGGGACACGACATATATACAGTGTATACACCTACATGTAGAGGGTCATCAGGGGGGCAGTACATATATACAGTGCATACACCTATAAGTAGGGGGTCATCATCAGACGGGGCAGGTAAATTGACCAGGCCTACCCTGATCTCCAGCTCACTCTCCGTATAAGACTAATGTGAGGTTAACAGTTCTGGGTACAAATTTCGTTGGGACCCCAAGGATAATGAAGGCTTCAGTCCCTACACTCGTCCTTCCGGTGACTATACACTGTTCCAGTTGGCAGAATTTCAGATGATTCTGAGCCTCTGCCTAATAATTCCTCATCGACTCGGTGGTCACTAATGTACACCCCCCACTTAAGTAGACTTTCATGACCTTTCCAAACTAGGTCCATGGACGTAGACCCCAAATGCACTCTATTCTACCAATTTCCTACTTAATGGATTTAATTTCCAACCGAGGGTACGAGGCGGACCCACCACTGGTTATAATTAGAAGTGTGAATGCGAATGGTCCGAGAGGCAGAAGGATCATCAGAGGGTGATGTAAAAACCTCACATTTATCCAAAGCCGGAGTCAAAAGTGACATGGAGCGTCCAGAAGTGTCTTCCTCCAGATATCAGCCTGGCCTATCTCCAGTATTAGGTGACTAGAGGGTGGACAGCAAGCCACAGACATCCTACATGTGAAACATGAACCCATTAGCATCTGCAGAACCAGAGGCCGTCAATCGAGTCTTCCTCCATGGGGACACACGAATATGGAGGAGGCACATAAACTACTATTCTACATTCATAATGTACTCATGTACAATGCTCCCAGTCATATTGGACCTGGTTGTGACTACAGAGAATGCTAGTAGAGGTGTGATTCCCTCCTCCTGTCAGAAGAAATTCAACAACAGCCGGTTGCTTGGCCGTCCCCCTACTCCCGGACACTTCAGGACAAGACATGTAACCCTACAAAAAACATACTCCAAAAAATTAACATCTTTAAACCCGCCCTTATACTTGCTGAGGGTCAGGGGCCAAGTATTTATTAGGACTGGCCAAGAACGGTGGATCAACACTCCTCCATTGTCTCATATTAGGCCAATACTGAAAAGATGCATGTGCGGGAGAGACCAGCTGCACCAGAGTGTGACCACTACGCTCCCGACTCTCGTCATCCCACCATCTCTTCCAAACCGGCAGAGGTCTTGGCTTGATGAATGATTACTCCTGATGCCACGGCCACAAAATTCTCTTTGACGAAGCTGCTGCTCATGTCTGTCCAGCCACTTAAGAGCCTATTTGGCGGAGGGTCATTTCCTTTTTTTTTTCGGCACACCCACCATCCTAATGTTGACCGGTCGTTGACGGTTATCCAGGGTGTCTGTTTAAAAGGAATCTGTCACTCCATTTTTGTGATATCAGATAAAGATATCAATGAATTGTGCGTCCCATAAGTAATCTATAGGTACCTATCATATCTCCTGACACCCCAGTTTTGATGTCAAAATACCTTTGGAAAGTTAGTTTCTCAGTATGCAAATACATGCGGTCCGGTCCGATGGGCGGCATTTATTCTCATTCTCCCATCGCCTCCAGTCTTGCCCTAAGCACTTCTTTTCTTCCTCTTAGTGCGTTCAGGTCAGGTTTCTACGCTTGAGCTTTGAAAAAGCCCCTCGCACGTGCGATTTTATGGGCAAAGCATAAAATTATTAATGCGCATGCGCCACTACTTTGCCTGACTTTCCCTGCCCCGGAAGTGATCCAAGGCAAGCAGTCATTTCCTGGACGCCGGAAATACTGGCGCATGCGCATAACTGATTTTCTACTATGCACACTGTTGGGCAAAGCACACTGCGCACACGTGAGGGCACTTTTGAATGCAAAAGTGCGGAAACAGTACGCCATCTGTGATATTCACAGACGAAGATACGTGCAACAAGTCGAGGAGCGTGTGGGGGGGGGGAATCAGAATAAACGCCGCCCATCGGACCGGACCGCATGTATTTGCATACTGAGAAACAAACTTTACAAAAGTATTTTAACATCAAAACTGGGGTGTCAGGTGATATGACAGGTACCTATAGATTACTTATGGGACGCACAATTCAGTGATATCTTTATCAGACATCACAAAAATGGGGTGACAGATTCCCTTTAAGCCCATAAAGCAGTAACTGCCTGTGCGTTTGGTTGTACATCTGATCTCGGTGGATGGGGGTCTCCTAGATGGCCCACTCTGCCTTCTCCCACCGTTCAGACTTTTGTCGATCATGTCTCATAATGGAGACAGACTTGTGGATGTGTGAGCATCATGTAAAGAGGGGGAATGCTTGGCATTCTTAGGGTCTTTGAATAACCACTCTATTAATATTTTTTTGACCCACACTATCTGGTCTTCCTCAGTTAACTTTTTGGACCTGAATGTCAAGTGTCAAAATGGAACCTTGTCTACCTCACTATACCGCAAGCCCACAGTCACTAACGGCTTGCTCGAATACCACAGCTTTCATCCAATACACACCAAGAAGGGCGTTCCGGTCGGACAATTCTTGAGAGCCAGGAGGAATTGTACGGAAGATTCTGACTTTCGCCAGGAGGCACGTGACCTCACTGCAAGATTTAAAAAGAGAGGGTATCCCAGGAAGCGCATATCCCAGGCTTTTCAGAGGGCAAATGGGCAATCGCAGGCATCACTTTTGAACTCTAACAGGAAACCTGTTGAAAATCAGATTCGATTTATAACGAACCTACGCATTGGCCGCAGGTAAGGAATATCCTACATAAACATTGGAGGATTGTGACTACTGACCTGTCAACATCACGGGTCGTTAGCCAACAGCCACTGCTAACTGCTAGAAGAGCACCGAATTTGAGGGACATCCTAACTAGGAGTCACTACAAGAGGCCCACTGTCAAATTCAATCGAGGGATTATCCTGAGAGGTTCGCTTTCTTGCGGGGGCTGCAACATCTGCCCATTTATGTCATCCACACGCAATGTTTTTTGTCATCCCATTGATCACACACAACATAAACTCAAAATGTACATCAATTGTAAAACGACCAATGTCATCTATGCCATCATTTGTCCCTGCCCACAGATTTATGACTCTTATCTCGGTAGCATCCCACTACCTTCCCCACCATGCTGGTGGATTGTCTAACACCAGAGTTGTAGGGTTGGAGCATATCAGTGCATCAGACAGGGGTGGCCCACTTGGGAATAAGCTTAGGTGGATTTTCCTATTGCGCTCCATGGTACCTTCTGACATTAATGAGGACCTTCTATTCACAGGTGTCCAGGGATGAATCTGCAGGGTCGTTCTCTTCTTGATGCCGGCCTTGCCCATTATGGACCCGTGTATTGTCTACTTCCTTCATATTACCTTGGATCATCTCCTTTTCACTAGCTGGATATGCGCTCGCCTTTTACGACATGTTGGATCTGACCCTGGATTATTTCCTCTCGGACTCTCATGCTGGACACAGAGATTGCCTTCATTTGGACGGTCTGTGCTTCTATGCAGTATCTGTCGCTTATCATTCAGTCAGGTGATAATTTGAGGAGATCGTTTTCTTCATTATATTTGTGCCAGTAATATATGTGCTATATCTATGGCTATATTTGAATAATTGTATATACTTTATGATATAAGATTTATCTTGGCGCCAATAACTTTTGTAGGTCCCTCTTCCTGATTTTTGCTTTTTTTTCATTTTTTACTCCTACTCATTAATTTAGGATTTATTATTATTTTTTTTTTCATACTGATCACAGTCCTATTGCATGTCATCATTCCTCATATACACTGTGTTCTAAATTATTATGCAGACATTGTTTAGGAGTGATAAGATAAGAATTTTTCTGTTTGTCAGGTAAACTCATTGATGGTGATATGTGTCAGGGCTCTTTATATCACTGTAAGTAATTGCAGACACCTGTGCTAATTAGTTTGGCAGCTGTGTCCAATGAAAGGCAAGACTACTTAAGAAGGCTGTCCCACATTATTAAGCAGCCTACATTTTCTGCCAAAATGGGAAAGAAAAAGGATGTGTCGGCTCCTGAGAAGCAACAAATTGTGGAGTGTTTAGGTCAAGGCATGACTGCAATCAACATTGCCAAGACACTTCATCGTGATCATCGCACAATCAAGAAGTATGTAGCTGATTCACAGTACACACGTGTGCGTGCTGATAAGGAAAAATTGAGGACTCTTTCCTACAGGCAATTACATCAGGTTAAAAGAGCAGCGGCAAAAAAGCCTTGTCATAGCAGCAGACAAGTTTCTGAACTGCTGGTGCCTCCAACGTCCCCCGAACAACAAGATGCAGGGTGTTATGTTACGGTAGCTGAGGAGTGCAGGTAAAAAAGGCAATACACCAGAGCAGTTGGAATCTATGGGATTGCAGTACCCTGACTAACCACCACAACTAGAGGCAGCCGTGGAGCGTTCCTACGTTGGTCCTAGACGCCTCGTCACAGCCTGAGAAACTAACTACACCTAAAGATAGAAATAGGAAAGCTATCTGCCCCGGAGCAGAACCCCAAAGATAATAGAAAGCCCCCAAACATGTAATGGCGGTTAGACAAGAGGAAATACTGACACAGAAAGAAAATAGTATGAGCAAACGCTGGGGCCCAAACTATCTAAATAGAAAAGGACAGGAAGGGTACTTACTGCAATCCCAGAAAACCCTGAAAGGCACCAACTCTACTAATTTCAAAATCACCTGAGATCACACGACCTCTACCACCTAAATTAGTTCTCTGGTGTAACAAAAACAAAACAGCAGCCACTGAAAAAACTGGAAAAAGCAAAAGAACAAAACTCAGTGGCTGGACTAAACTGAGAGGGCAGAAGCCCCCGGAGGGGACCCAGAAGGCCCCCACAGAAGTGCAGGACAAAATGCAAAAATATAGCAAAAACACAAAATAAGAAATTGTCTTATCTGATAGCAGGAGATGCAGACACGACACAGCAGGCTACAAGGGAAACTGGAAAGAAGGATTCAGACCAGAACAATTGTTCACCGGCAACCCTGATGGGAAAATGATTCCCTTAAATAAGACCAATCAGTAACACCTGATTCCCAATCCTCACTAGTACCGCTTGTAACCACCAGAGGGAGCCTCTGCTCAGAACTCATCTCAAACCCATTCACAACAGCAGGGTCCTTCAGAGGTTTGCAGCTGTGTGTAAGCCATCCTGTCGACCTCCTCTATCCACTGCACACAAGCAGAAACGGCTCCAGTGGGCCAAACAATACATGAAGACTGACTTCAAAACTGTTCACCGATGAGTGCCGTGCAACGCTCGATGGTCCAGATGGATGGAGTGGAGGATGGCTGGTTGATGGACACCCCATGCCACCATGGCTACGGCGCCAACAAGGAGGAGGTGGAGTAATATTTTAGGCTGGAATCATTGGGAGAGAGATTGTCGGCCCCTTTAGGATCCCTGAAGGGGTAAAGATGAACTCCATAGTGTATGTTGAGTTTCTCACACAGCACTTCCTGCCATGGTTCAAGAAGAAGAACCGTGCACTCGGCAGCAAGATCATTTTCATGCATGATAATGCACCGTCTCATACTGCACATAACACATCTGCATCTCTGGCTGCTATAAAAGGGGACAAACTTATGGTGTGGCCCCCATGCTCCCCTGACCTCAACCCCATTGAGAACCTCTGGAGCATCATCAAAAGGAGTGTCTATGATGGTGGGAGGCCGTTCACATCTAAGCAACAGCTCTGGGAGGGTATTCTGTCCTCATGCAAAACAATTGAAGCAGAAACCATCCAAAACCTGACAAATTCAATGGAGGAGAGAGTTCAGAAGCTCCTTTCCAACAAGGGGTCCTATGTGCAAATGGAACATCACCTAGAATAAAGTTTTGAGTTGAAAACTGTTTGATTTCAGTTTGTAAGAACCTGCTAATGCTTATAATTTCACAAATGACCATTTTTTTGTTCTTTATTAAAATGAAAAGGTTGAAAACTCTGCTGTGCAGAATAATTTGGAACATGCATTGTGAGTGCAGTTTGAGTGTTTTATTTTTTATAAAATATACTGTTATCATAGGCAGTTTCTACAAAAACCTTTCAATTGTATCTAATAGTTATTTGACTGGAAAATTACAATGACTGAAATTCATATAGGTAATTTGGGAAAATCTGAGAAAATATTATTTGCATAATAATTTGGAACACAGTGTACACTCTCTCTTGGAATGTGGGCTCATATCAAGTCCTTTATTATCATTTTTTCTGTGGGGTTGTCAACAATCCATGTACAAATATACTCCCGAGTGTTCTTAATGATTCCTCACTCCCTCCATACGTTTCTTGCTCCCGGGAGCTGCGCATGCATACCAGGTACGACATTCTGGCTATGACGGTGCCACAGGCGCAGTAATGGCTATGGGCAGAGACGTCTGCCAGGTATGACGCTCTTCACATCACTTCCGGTGTTCGATTCCGGGACACCGCTGCACACCTGCCTGTATTTCCGATACAGGTATTTATAGGATGCTTATGACCTTGATAGGCACATTCCCCTGAAGAAGCGGTCCGTGTAACGGCGACACGCGTTGGGTTCCTCCCCACCTCTGTGCCCGGCTTCCTTTCTCCTGGCTGCACCATATGGACCTTCTATTCCAGTCCCTGCATCCTGGCCACCTCTGGGGTCATCTCTCAGCTGCTCACTTCATTTATCAAGTTTTTGTCTCATTAGGACCTTATCTTGGCTTGAGGAGCATTCTTAGTGCATGACATTATTCTTGGGCATCGAGTTATGGTGATTTACCACTCAGATTTGATTCTATATCTAGCATTTGATCTTTCTATGAGCCTTGAGGGTGTTGGCAGACTGTTTTGTGCTTCCAGGGGTCCTACTGATGCACATTTACAGATTTTTCTGTGGACTTGTACATTGTAACCGCCTCAGGTCTCTTCCAGGTTTCCAATTATTAGGAGTCAGTTCCCCAATTGTCGTTGTGATGACATCTACTACATTTAGCAGCTTGTGTATAGCGCGCTTCCCTTCGCCCTCCCAGCATAAGTAAGGCTCAGTGTAATCTGAGCTCCCAGCACTGGAGTTTCCCGCCTCACCGTAGGGGGTCGCCATTGTCTTCACATGTGCTCTCCTTCTATAGCAGCCATTATGAGGATTCATTCCTTTTGGTGATAACACGGTGGGAATTTGTGTCAGAAACATGAAAGTCACTGTGTTGAACCATGCGCCGACGGGCATCGTTCCCGTGGTACTGGTGAACCCGTAACTCCAACAGAACCCGAGAAATGGAATTCTCAGATGCCCTATGAACTATCTCATCCAAGTTTTGGCTCATTTGAACTGTCATTTTAAAGTAAGATCATTGATAGGTCTGCCATTATTCTGCTAGAGTTCCCCGCTGAGTTATGGTCCTTATGACATTTCAGAGCTCAAATCATACCTTTCCTCCCTGGGGAGGTGGCCAGAAAAACCATCCCCTTTTGTGAGGTCAGCAGCCCCAGGTATAAGTCCTGTGGTGAGCCCCCCCCTTATTCACTCCTTGCTGTGACGTCTTGACTAAGAGATCTGCAAATGAACTATGACGTGTGGCTCCTTCCCCAGCCTGGCTTGCCTGTATATGATCTAACTACCATGTGAGTCTTTTCACTTTTCATCCCGTTTATTTTGTAACCATATTGTACATAACGATATTGTCTCAGCTTGTTACCGTTTTTTTAAACTATAAACACTGCCTGCATTTTTAAGGAATAAACCTATAAAATTATTAGTTTGTTTCTCCTGCTCTATAAACGAATTTACACGTGCCTGAAGTACTACGCTACTGTTTTGGGGTTGCTCTTGATAAATTGTTCCAAGTAAACCGTAGCTGGTGGCAGCTTAAAAGAAGGGGTGTAAAGTGTTGACCTATGGGGTGGCGTCGGCAGTGACGGAGCGGGTTTTATAAGTGTATTGCCCGGCTGCGGCCCGGAGTAATTATAATTCCCTCACTGCAGTGTGCCCAATAGCCAGCACACATCCAAGTGACCCGTCTGGCGACTAATTATCCTAGGTGCAGTTCCCTGACTGACCTGAGGGTAAGGGGGGCGCCAGAGAGCTGCAAGTTCCTAAGTGGAAGTGGGATAATTATAAATCCCTGCAGTTTACTGGGTCGGACGGCAGCAGCCGTCGTGTGTGTGTGCGCGTTTTCGTCACATTTGCGGCACGGAGGGATCACAAGCCGTGATACCCCGGACTACCGTGTGGCGGACCATGTGCACGTTTCATCACAGTCGTATTATATTGTAGATTGTTCTTATCAATCTTTGATGTCATTAGATGGACCTTGAGTGCAAGTCACTCTCTTGGTTGCGGGGAGTCTATTGTTTTTAATTCTTTTTAATATTCATTGTCAATAAAGTTTTCCTCCTGTTAATCATCATTGGTGGTCTTCTTTTTCTCTCTTGGTCATGTAGAGGGGGATTTCCATCGGCAGCGCTGCTGGCTTCCAGTCCCGCCTCAGCTAGCCGATGGGCCTGGTGAAAGCTGCTGTAACCTGGCATCCTCCCCTATCTCGGAGCCACCCGGTGGTTCTCCTGTCCGCAGGGAGACAGGACCGCTCAGCAAGGGAGACGCATCAGAGTCTGGCGACGTTTGAGTGAATTGCTTCAGTCCCATGGCTGCGTCTCTGTGGCCCACTTGCTGCCGCCTTCCTCTTCTAGGCGTGCGGGCACCATCTTGGATTTCTGCTTCCTCACCGTTCTCTCCTTCGCCAGCTTTCCTGCTGCAATTCATCGTGAACAGAGCTCGTCTCTTCCTGTTCTGTGTCGATTAGAATATCTATTCCTACAAATATTAATCATCAGGAACAGAGATTTCCATACTTTCAGGAAGCATGACGCGGGAACTCATCTGTCACACGTTTCTGTAGTCACAGCTGGGTCACGGCCCTAACACCAGGCATATCACCTCGGGCCCATCGCGCCCCATGGATAACCTACAGCTTCCCACCACGGCTCCTGGTGATTAACCTCTGGTGCCCCGCTCCTCGCATACAACCTCCACCACCCCCGCATTCGTAGGACTTCAGCACCAATCTCCGGCAGGATTCTGTACCAGCATCAGTCAAGTTCCACCTAAGCACAACCTCATGGGTCAAGACGGCCAGAAGGACACAGGTGCAGTCAGCTCACAAACCCACCAAACCAGAACTCAGGGGGCTTTCCACTGGTCTCACATCTCGTCCTACGAGCTTCTGGACAAAACAGAACTTAGTAGTGACATGGGACAGGATTTCAGGAGAATGAAGGAGTTCATTAATGGTAAAGAGGAGTTGAGGCTTCCAAGACCCAAACACAAGTCAGACTAGAGGACAAGAACAAATCTGACGACATCTCTTCTTGGCCGCAACACCATTTTGGACCAATATATTGACTCATTTAGACATTTGGTGTAGTCCATGATATTGGACAAAAAATGAAAGGAAACAACAGTGTGCAGAAGAGAAGACAATAGTCCTCGGAGGAGGATGTGGGGGGCACATACTTTCCCCATATTAATGTCTATGGATGGAGGACAGAGACCCCCGGAGGTGGATGTGGGGGGCACATACTTTCTCCATATTAATGTCTATGGATGGAGGACAGAGACCCCCGGAGGAGGATGTGGGGGGCACATACTTTCTCGATATTAATGTCTATGGATGTAGATGAGGACAGAGAAGCCCCCGGAGGTGGATGTGGGGGGCACATACTTTCTCCATATTAATGTCTATGGATGGAGAACAGAGACCCCAGGAGGTGGATGTGGGGGGCACATACTTTCTCCATATTAATGTCTATGGATGTAGATGAGGACAGAGAAGCCCCGGAGGAGGATGTGGGGGGCACATACTTTCTCCATATTAATGTCTATGGATGTAGATGAGGACAGAGAAGCCCCCGGAGGTGGATGTGGGGGGCACATACTTTCTCCATATTAATGTCTATGGATGTAGATGAGGACAGAGAAGCCCCCGGAGGAGGATGTGGGGGGCACATACTTTCTCTATATTAATGTCTATGGATGTAGATGAGGACAGAGAAGCCCACGGAGGTGGATGTGGGGGGCACATACTTTCTCCATAATAATGTCTATGGATGGAGGACAGAGACCCCCGGAGGTGGGGGGCACATACTTTCTCCATATTAATGTCTATGGATGTAGATGAGGACAGAGATGCCCCCGGAGGAGGATGTGGGGGGCACATACTTTCTCCATATTAATATCTATGGATGTAGATGAGGACAGAGACCCCCGGAGGAGGATGTGGGGGGCACATACTTTCTCCATAATAATGTCTATGGATGTAGATGAGGACAGAGAAGCCCCCGGAGGTGGATGTGGGGGGCACATACTTTCTCCATAATAATGTCTATGGATGGAGAACAGAGACCCCAGGAGGTGGATGTGGGGGGCACATACTTTCTCCATATTAATGTCTATGGATGGAGGACAGAGACCCCTGGAGGTGGATGTGGGGGGCACACACAAGGTGGGATCGGCGCTGGCTCTACCTTCTCGATCACGTCCCGGGAAGAGATGATCGTCCGGATGAAGGCGGAGGTCGGCCGGGCCCGGCAGTCGGCGGTGGGGCAGGTGCAGGTCAGGACCAGGTTCTGCTCGATGCGGGTGCTGAGATATTCATTCCAGCAATTCTGCAGAAATGGTGATGACAGATTACATCTGTGCGGTGATCATCGGATCTCTGGCGGCTGCACTGTGGTTTCTGAGGGATCGGGGTGAAGGCGCCAAGATAGAAACATGCTGGATCAGAAGGCAGAGCCGCGCTGCAGTGCTCCGCAGGGTCGTGGGATAGTGCTCTGCAGAGCAGCAGATTCCCTCTTGGCAGCGCAACCAGTTGGTTGTCAATGTCCCAGGTGATTGGCGTGTACACTGATCATGTGATCTGGTCACCTCTTACAATGTTCTGGATGATTGGCGTGTATATTGATCATGTGACCTGGCCCCCTCCCCCAATGTTCCAGCTGATTGGCGTGTATATTGATCATGTGACCTGGCCCCCTTCCCCAATGTTCTGGATGATTGGCGTGTATACTGATCATGTGATCTGGTCCCCTCCCCCAATGTTCCGGCTGATTGGCGTGTATACTGATCATGTGGTCTGGTCCCCTCTTACAATGTTCTGGATGATTGGCGTGTATACTGATCATGTGATCTGGTCCCCTCCCCCAATGTTCCGGCTGATTGGCGTGTATACTGATCATGTGATCTGGTCCCCTCTTACAATGTTCCAGCTGATTGGCGTGTATACTGATCATGTGATCTGCTCCCCTCCCCCAATGTTCCGGCTGATTGGCGTGTATACTGGTCATGTGACCTGGTCCCCTCTTACAATGTTCTGGATGATAGGCGTGTATACTGATCATGTGACCTGTTCCCCTCCACCAATGTCCCAGGTGATTGGCGTGTATACTGATCATGTGACTTGGCCCCCTTCCCCAATGCCGTCTGATTGGCGTGTATACTGATCATGTGACTTGGCCCCCTTCCCCAATGCCCTGCCTGATTGGCGTGTATACTGATCATGTGATCTGGTCCCCTCTTACAATGTTCCGGCTGATTGGCGTGTATACTGATCTTGTGACCTGGTCCCCTCCCCCAATGTTCTGGATGATTGGCGTGTATACTGATCATGTGATCTGGTCCCCTCTTACAATGTTCCGGCTGATTGGCGTGTATACTGATCATGTGACCTGGTCCCCTCTTACAATGTTCCTTCTGATTGGCGTGTATACTGATCATGTGACCTGGTCCCCTCCCCCAATGTCCCAGGTGATTGGCGTGTATACTGATCATGTGACTTGGCCCCCTCCCCAATGTCCTGCCTGATTGGCGTGTATACTGATCATGTGACCTGGCCCCCTCCCCCAATGCCCTGCCTGATTGGCGTGTATACTGATCATGTGACCTGGCTCCCTCCCCCAATGCCCTGCCTGATTGGCGTGTATACTGATCATGTGACCTGGTCCCCTCTTACAATGTTTTGGATGATTGGCGTGTATACTGATCATGTGACCTGGTCCCCTCTTACAATGTTCTGGATGATTGGCGTGTATACTGATCATGTGACCTGGTCCCCTCTTACAATGTTTTGGATGATTGGCGTGTACACTGATCATGTGACCTGGTCCCCTCTTACAATGTTCTGGATGATTGGCGTGTACACTGATCATGTGACCTGGTCCCCTCTTACAATGTTCTGGATGATTGGCGTGTATACTGATCATGTGACCTGGTCCCCTCTTACAATGTTCTGGATTATTGGCGTGTATACTGATCATGTGATCTGGTCCCCTCTTACAATGTTCTGGATGATTGCCGTGTATATTGATCATGTGACCTGGTCCCCTCTTACAATGTTCTGGATGATTGGCGTGTATATTGATCATGTGACCTGGTCCCCTCTTACAATGTTTTGGATGATTGGCGTGTATACTGATCTTGTGATCTGGTCCCCTCTTACAATGTTCTGGATGATTGGCGTGTACACTGATCATGTGACCTGGTCCCCTCTTACAATGTTCTGGATGATTCGCGTGTACACTGATCATGTGACCTGGTCCCCTCTTACAATGTTTTGGATGATTGGCGTGTATACTGATCATGTGACCTGGTCCCCTCTTACAATGTTCTGGATGATTGGCGTGTATATTGATCATGTGACCTGGTCCCCTCTTACAATGTTTTGTATGATTGGCGTGTATACTGATCATGTGATCTGGTCCCCTCTTACAATGTTCTGGATGATTGGCGTGTACACTGATCATGTGATCTGGTCCCCTCTTACAATGTTCTGGATGATTGGCGTGTATGCTGATCATGTGACCTGGTCCCCTCCCCCAATGTCCCAGGTGATTGGCGTGTATACTGATCATGTGATCTGGTCCCCTCTTACAATGTTCTGGATGATTGGCGTGTACACTGATCATGTGATCTGGTCCCCTCTTACAATGTTCTGGATGATTGGCGTGTACACTGATCATGTGATCTGGTCCCCTCTTACAATGTTCTGGATGATTGGCGTGTACACTGATCATGTGATCTGGTCCCCTCTTACAATGTTCTGGATGATTGGCGTGTATACTGATCATGTGACCTGGTCCCCTCCCCCAATGTCCCAGGTGATTGGCGTGTATACTGATCATGTGATCTGGTCCCCTCTTACAATGTTCTGGATGATTGGCGTGTACACTGATCATGTGGTCTGGTCCCCTCTTACAATGTTCTGGATGATTGGCGTGTACACTGATCATGTGGTCTGGTCCCTCTTACAATGTTCTGGATGATTGGCGTGTACACTGATCATGTGGTCTGGTCCCCTCTTACAATGTTCTGGATGATTGGCGTGTATACTGATCATGTGATCTGGTCCCCTCTTACAATGTTCCGGCTGATTGGCGTGTATACTGATCATGTGATCTGGTCCCCTCTTACAATGTTCTTGATGATTGGCGTGTATACTGATCATGTGACCTGGCCCCCTCCCCCAATGCCCTGCCTGATTGGCGTGTATATTGATCAGGTGACCTGGCCCCCTCCCCCAAAGCCCTGCCTGATAGGCGTGTATACTGATCATGTGATCTGGTCCCCTCTTACAATGTTCTGGATGATTGGCGTGTACACTGATCATGTGATCTGGTCCCCTCTTACAATGTTCTGGATGATTGGCGTGTACACTGATCATGTGATCTGGTCCCCTCTTACAATGTTCTGGATGATTGGCGTGTACACTGATCATGTGACCTGGTCCCCTCCCCCAATGTTCTGGATGATTGGCGTGTATACTGATCATGTGATCTGGTCCCCTTTTACAATGTTCCGGCTGATTGGCGTGTATACTGATCATGTGATCTGGTCCCCTTACAATGTTCCGGCTGACTGGCGTGTATACTGATCATGTGATCTGGTCCCCTCTTACAATGTTCTGGATGATTGGTGTGTATACTGATCATGTGATCTGGTCCCCTCTTACAATGTTCCGGCTGATTGGCGTGTATACTGATCATGTGATCTGGTCCCCTCTTACAATGTTCCGGCTGATTGGCGTGTATACTGATCATGTGATCTGGTCCCCTCTTACAATGTTCCGGCTGATTGGCGTGTATACTGATCATGTGACCTGGTCCCCTCCCCCAATGTCCCAGGTGATTGGCGTGTATACTGATCATGTGACTTGGCCCCCTCCCCCAATGTCCTGCCTGATTGGCGTGTATACTGATCATGTGACCTGGCCCCTCCCCCAATGCCCTGCCTGATTGGCGTGTATACTGATCATGTGACCTGGCCCCCTCCCCCAATGCCCTGCCTGATTGGCGTGTATACTGATCATGTGACCTGGTCCCCTCTTACAATGTTCTGGATGATTGGCGTGTATACTGATCATGTGACCTGGTCCCCTCTTACAATGTTTTGGATGATTGGCGTGTATACTGATCATGTGACCTGGTCCCCTCTTACAATGTTCTGGATGATTGGCGTGTATACTGATCATGTGACCTGGTCCCCTCTTACAATGTTTTGGATGATTGGCGTGTACACTGATCATGTGACCTGGTCCCCTCTTACAATGTTCTGGATGATTGGCGTGTATACTGATCATGTGACCTGGTCCCCTCTTACAATGTTCTGGATGATTGGCGTGTATATTGATCATGTGACCTGGTCCCCTCTTACAATGTTTTGGATGATTGGCGTGTATACTGATCTTGTGATCTGGTCCCCTCTTACAATGTTCTGGATGATTGGCGTGTACACTGATCATGTGACCTGGTCCCCTCTTACAATGTTCTGGATGATTGACGTGTACACTGATCATGTGACCTGGTCCCCTTTACAATGTTTTGGATGATTGGCGTGTATACTGATCATGTGACCTGGTCCCCTCTTACAAAGTTCTGGATGATTGGCGTGTACACTGATCATGTGATCTGGTCCCTCTTACAATGTTCTGGATGATTCGCGTGTACACTGATCATGTGACCTGGTCCCCTCTTACAATGTTCTGGATGATTGGCGTGTACACTGATCATGTGACCTGGTCCCCTCTTACAATGTTCTGGATGATTGGCGTGTACACTGATCATGTGACCTGGTCCCCTCTTACAATGTTTTGGATGATTGGCGTGTACACTGATCATGTGACCTGGTCCCCTCTTACAATGTTCTGGATGATTGGCGTGTACACTGATCATGTGACCTGGTCCCCTCTTACAATGTTTTGGATGATTGGCGTGTATACTGATCATGTGACCTGGTCCCCTCTTACAATGTTCTGGATGATTGGCGTGTACACTGATCATGTGATCTGGTCCCCTCTTACAATGTTCTGGATGATTGGCGTGTATATTGATCATGTGACCTGGTCCCCTCTTACAATGTTTTGGATGATTGGCGTGTATACTGATCATGTGATCTGGTCCCCTCTTACAATGTTCTGGATGATTGGCGTGTACACTGATCATGTGATCTGGTCCCCTCTACAATGTTCTGGATGATTGGCGTGTATGCTGATCATGTGACCTGGTCCCCTCCCCCAATGTCCCAGGTGATTGGCGTGTATACTGATCATGTGATCTGGTCCCCTCTTACAATGTTCTGGATGATTGGCGTGTACACTGATCATGTGATCTGGTCCCCTCTTACAATGTTCTGGATGATTGGCGTGTACACTGATCATGTGATCTGGTCCCCTCTTACAATGTTTTGGATGATTGGCGTGTACACTGATCATGTGATCTGGTCCCCTCTTACAATGTTCTGGATGATTGGCATGTATACTGATCATGTGACCTGGTCCCCTCCCCCAATGTCCCAGGTGATTGGCGTGTATACTGATCATGTGATCTGGTCCCCTCTTACAATGTTCTGGATGATTGGCGTGTACACTTATCATGTGGTCTGGTCCCCTCTTACAATGTTCTGGATGATTGGCGTGTACACTGATCATGTGGTCTGGTCCCCTCTTACAATGTTCTGGATGATTGGCGTGTATACTGATCATGTGATCTGGTCCCCTCTTACAATGTTCCGGCTGATTGGCGTGTATACTGATCATGTGATCTGGTCCCCTCTTACAATGTTCTTGATGATTGGCGTGTATACTGATCATGTGAACTGGCCCCCTCCCCCAATGCCCTGCCTGATTGGCGTGTATATTGATCAGGTGACCTGGCCCCCTCCCCCAAAGCCCTGCCTGATAGGCGTGTATACTGATCATGTGACCTGGTCCCCCACACTATGCATTCTCTATATGACGTCTAAGGAGGGCCCGGGCCATTGGCTCTCGGGGGTCATACTCACCTTGCAGCAGCAGTGTTTGCAGCACAGTGATGGCGGCTTGTCCACAGGGCTGAGCGGACTCACACACACCGGGCACGTGGGCTGAGGGCTCTCTCGCTTGTGCGGCTCCTGCACCGCTAGTCCAGAAGCAATGAGAAGAGCCTCGGGGTCATCAGTGAAGAGCTGCAGCAGCTGGTCCATGCTCCACTTGCTGTAGATGAGGAGGTGCTGGGCCGCGTCCGCTGACACACTCAGTGTCTCCGACACCTGCTCCACCATCCGACCCATTAGAGCCCCAGCCTCGTCCTGACTGAGGGTGCGGCCCAAGGGCAGAAGAACGGACTCCAGAGCGGCCTGCGCCACAATTCCCCCGCAGCTGGAAAACAGGAGTATGATGGGAGTTATATACAACACCTGTATGCACAACCCCCCCCGGACCAGAGGACGACTGCTCCCACCTGGGGGTCTTGGTGGGCACTTCTGGCTTCTTCCGGTCAGCAGTCTGGAGGGTGATGTGAGCTTTCTGTGGGGTGGACGGCTCCTGGGGCAGGTACTGGATAATGTGCGGCCTCTCGTCCCCTCGCCGGGCGTAGCCCTGACCGATCAGATACATGATGGCGGACAGGACGTCGGCGTGGCTGCAGTGGAAACTCATAAACCTCAGACTCTTCCCAAAATCCATCTTCTGGCACGACTCAATGACCTGCAGAGAGAAGGACAATGCACAAACTGACGGGGCCCACTGTGCACTGATGGGGTCATACTGACAGGGGCATACTGACTGGGGCAGGGGGTGCACTGATGGGGTCACACTGACCGGGGGACGGGGTGCACCGACGGGGTCACACTGACCGGGGCAGGGGGTGCACCGACGGGGGTCACACTGACCGGGGGAGGGGGGGCACCGACGGGGTCACACTGACCGGGGCAGGGGTGCACAGATGGGGGTAACACTGACCGGGGCAGGGGGTGCACCGACGGGGTCACACTGACCGGGGGAGGGGGTGCACAGACGGGGGTCGCACTGGGGGGGGGGGGGAACACCGACGGGGGTCACACTGACCGGGGCAGGGGGTGCACAGATGGGGGTCACACTGACTGGACTGATTCTCAGCTGAAGGAGCCCCCAAATGATGGATGGCCACGCTTCATCCCATAAAGCTGAACCCTATTCTTTGGCTATATCTCATCCCATTGCGACGTACCTCGTCCACGGAGGGGGATGTCTTACCCGGAACACCAGGTTGTCGATGTGAAGCTCCTTCTCCACCTTCATAATGTTGGTTATGAGACACAGGATGATGTTCCTCTTCCTCTCCATCGTGTGCCCCTCGTCTTCCTCCACATTCAGATATGTCTGTCTGGGGAGCAGCGCGAGTCCCCTCCCCGGAGCTCGGCCCAATTCAAAAACTTCGTTCATACAGAGAAGCCCTGAAAAAAGAGAGACCCTCCAATCATCAGTGACCCTCTGCAACCTCACAGTCAGGGACCTTCCCCCAACATGAATGCAGAGCAGTCTTACTCATGAAAGGCAATCCCTGCACACCGATATGGGAAGAGTCTTGTGTGCCTGGGATGCAGATCGGGGAGCAGAGCAGGGATCGGTGCACAGGTGCAGAGGAGCATCCTTGCATTGGTCCCCGAGGCCCATCGTCCCCTTTTCCTTAGAACAGTGGAAGCATAAGATACATGTTTGCGATAACGCCATCAGTCTGTGATTCACAAGGTCAGCGGATCATTCACATCACAGAAAAAAAAATCTTAGTTATTTACCGGTAACAGGATTTTCCATAGCTCATGACAGCACCACCACGAGAGAGGGTATCCGCCCATCAAGGACAGGAAACATACAGAATAAAAGGGTGGTACCTCTCCCCCACATCGGTTGGGTTTTCGAGCAGGAGAGACCTCTCCACAATCATTGATACGACCACCACCAAACATTCCTAACTATACACCCATACGTAGTGCACACCAACCAGTGATAAAAGGGAGGAATACGAGGGTGCTGTCATGGGCTCTGTAAAATCCCGTCACCAGTAAGTAACTAAGACTTTTCCCCTTCTCCCGTAACAGCACCACCTGAGACTTATATACAACAAACACCTTAGTGAGGGATCACCACATGTAAGATATTTCTCCAAGAGGACAGGTCATCAGGGGCAGACAGAGCCAGGCGATAATGCTTTTAGAAGGTGGAAGGAGAGGACCAATGTCGCTGCCTTACATATCCCGTCAATAGACACTTCCGCCTTCTCAGCCCAGGAAGTCACCACGGTCCTGGTGGAATGAGCCTTCAGGTTCTCGGGAACTGACACGTTACTAGAAGGCTAAGCTAATGGCGTCCCTGATCCATCTAGCTACGGTACTCCTTGTCACCTTAAGGCCCTTCCTAAACCCCCGGAAGGAAATGAGAAAGGATTCACTCTTCCTCCATTGTTTTGTTATAGCCAAATATTCTACCAGGACCTGTTTAACATCTAGGGTGTGAAGTCTCTGCTCCTCTGCATTCTTAAGAAAAAAAAAAAGAAGAGTGGGAACAATTTCCTGGCTCCTATGGAATTTAGAGGCCACTTTCAGAAGATAGTCATGTTAGGACCAGACCCAGCTTATCTTCAGACTTGTGTAAATGGGTGGTTAACCAATAGTACCTGTATGTCACCGATTCTGTGGGCTGATGTTAGCGCCACCAATATCACACAAGTATCCAGACTGGTAGTTCTTCTAAGGCCCCCGTCTCACACAGCGATCTCGCTAGTCACTAGTTTTGTGACGCAGCAGCGAGCTCACCAGCGATATCGCTGTGTGTGACATTCAGCGACGATCAGCCCCCCTGCTGGGTATCGCTGATCGTTGCTGAATGTCCTGGACATTTTTTTGATCGCTGGTCTCCCGCTGACAGGCACGCATCGCTGCGTGTGACAGGCGGGAGACCAGCGATCCGCTGGTAACCAAGATACACAGCGGGTTTCCAGGCACCGCGCAGTGCCTGGAAACCCGATGTGTACCTTGGTTACCAGCTCCCTGCATCAGGGCGCTGGTATCCAAGGTACACTGCGGGTAACTAAGCGATGTTACCCGCAGTGTCGCTTGTACTGATCACTGCCTGTTTGGCAGCTCAGCAGCGATAATGTATCGATACACCAGCGATCCTGACAAGTGCATATCGTTGTCGGGATCGCTGGTGTGTCGCTATGTGAGACCCGGGCTTAAGGCTCAAAGGGAGGTTTAGTTAACACTTCCAAGAGCAGGTTTAGACCCCAGGGAGGCATTCTTGGGTCAGGTATCTGTCTAGATCTGTCACATGCCTTTACGTATCTAACTATCCACCTATCTGCTGCCAAATTATAATTACACAAGGCCACTGGGCGGACACCTGCATCTTAAGAGTGCTAGTAGCCAAGCCCATCTCTGTACCTTTCTGGAGGAATTCTTATATGGCTTTTATCGGAATTTTACCCCTAAAGGATTGCCCAGAACTAGACAAGAACTTTGCCCATGTTCTACCATATATTCTAGCTATTACTGGCTTTCTGCTTTTAAGTAGAGACCAAGCTCGGGGAGAAGCCTTTTTGCATTAATAATGCCCTTTCAAACTTCAGTCTGTCAAATGCAGGTTCGACCTCTTTGTGTGTAAAACTGGGCCCTTTCTGAGGAGATCCGGAACATTGGGAAGGACCCATGGATCTTATATGGTCATCATCCTCATTTATGTGAACCCTGGTCTCTTGGGCCAGAATGGAGCAATCAGTGATCTTGCTGGCTCCTCCAGGACCTTCCTCAATACTGCAGGAATGAATATCAACTGGGAAAGGCATAAGCCAGGTTGAGATCCCCAAAGGAATGTGCAGTGCATCCATTGCATAGGGTTTTTGTCTCGGATTTACAGAACGGAAGTTTTCTGTTTTCGCTTGCAAACAGGTCTATCTCCGGCTGCCACCAGCACTCCACAATCTGTTGGAAAAATCACTGGATTCCGTTCCCGTTCCCCCTGCTTTAGTGTATTTCGACTGAGGAAGTCTGCTTTTTCGTTTTCCTTTCCTCTTATGTGCAGTGCGATCAGTAACAATGGATGTTGTTTCACGAACCAAAGGATCTCTTCTGTCACCCACATCAGAGGGCAGGATCTCGTGCCCCTTGATGGTTGATATAGGAAACTGTTGTCCAGTTGTCTGACATGACGCCCTTGCAGGCGGGGAAGGAGCTTCATCATTGCATTTCTTACTGCCAAGAACTCTTTCATATTTGAGGAATATTCTCTCCCGGTCTTCTACCAGACCCCTGGACTATAATCTCAGATATGTTCCCCAATCCCTCTGAACTTGCGTCTGTCATGATTACATCCCTGATCTGATAGGGCCAAGGGACTCCCTGTGACCGATCCTTTAATTCCAACCACCAGATCATGGGATTGATGGTCACAGTGGAAAGTGCTATCTTCCCCTCTAAACAGCCCTGGAGTCTTTTTTCCTCTTTTAGAATGTCCTGCTGCAAATATCTGGAGTGTATCTGGGCACACTGGACCGCAGGAATAGAGTAAGTCATTGTCCCTAGCAGTGACATTGCCTCCTTAGAGTCAAAACTGGTTTTGTGACTGCCGCTGATGCTAAAGCCATGACTTTGTGCTTTCGTTCCGGTAGAAGACAAGTCTGCTCTCGAGTTTAAGATAAGCACCATGAAAGACCGGACCCTTTGTGGTTCCGGTTTTGACTTCTCCAGATTTAGCATTCATCCTATCTGGGTCAGGCTGGTTCTGACTTTTATTAGTTGGTACTTGCAGTGCTCTACTGATCTGCCGTCCAGGTACAGAATTATTAGGGTGTTCTATTCTCAGAGATGCGCTGTGACTTCCAGACTGATCTTTGTAAATACCCTTGGGGCCTCAGACATGTTAAAGGACAGAGCCCTGTGATGAAAGAGCCTGACTTGTTTTGCTATATACAGGGACACTCGAGAACTCTTGATCTTTACCTTTGGATTGGATTGTGGTCATAAGCGTCCTTCAGGTCCAGGACACTCATAACATTCTGGGAACAGCATTTTTATGGTCAACTTTATGGACTCCATCTTGAGGGGTTGACTATGGTTCCAGAAGATCCCATAGTTTTTTTTATTAGGAACAGGGAGAATAGAATTCCTTCCCTTGATCTTGTACCGGCACCTCCGCCAGATCTTGTTTCTGTACTAGTTTTAATACTTCTATTTCCAGGGCTAATTGTTCCCTGGGACCCCTAGGAGATGATATCCTGAAGGTATGCTGACCAACAGACCTAAATTCCAGTTTTAGTCCTAATCGTATTATTCCCAGAATCCAGTTGCTGGATGAAATCTTCTCCGAGGCAGGCCGGAAGTGGGACAACCTTCCTCCTACCTGGGGAAGCGCGCCACTTAGAAGGCCTTCTGACCTGATAGGAAGGGCCACTGAACATGAAGCCTCAACTCTTTTGGCTTCCTCTCCTTCCACTTCCCCTGTTTTTTGGGGTACTTGTTTTGGCTAAATCTTTTTTTGTGAAAAGAACTTCTATACTGTGGCATGGACACACTGGGAAATCCCTTCTTTCTGTTACCTTGTCCAGTATATTGCAAGTGCTTGTCTAAAGAGGAAATCTCCTTCGCATGGGATTGGGCAAAGTTTGGGCTTACACTCGACACCTCCAAGCCAGCTTTTGAGCCATAATGCTCTAGGACAGGATTTGACAGATTCGCCGACTTGGCTGCCAACCTCACTTAGTCCACTGAAGCATCAGTGAGGAAGGCAGCAGCTCGTTGCATTAGTGGGAGATTGGCCAGAATTTTATCTCGAGGAGTGTTGTTCCTAACTTTATCCTGTAGTTGGTGCATCCAAACCATCATCGATCCGGCCATGGACGTCGCCGCTACTGCTGGCTTCAGTGTCCCTGCTGAGAACTCCCATGTCCGTTTCAGATAAATCTCTGCTTTCTTATCCAGGAAATCCTTAAGCGTGCCAAGGATCTTTGAAAGGCAAGGTAGACTTTTAGGAAGATTTTGCTACTGTCATGTCAATCTTAGGGGTTTTCTCCCACAGTGCTATTTCCTCTTCATGAAATGGGTACCTCCTTTTTGATGATGATGGTAGCGGCCCTTTCTTTTCAGGTTTCTTCCATTCCCTATCAATGAATCTTAATTTTCTCATTGACAGGGAATGTGCAACTTCTCTTGTACTGCAAACCCCCGAACACGACGTGCCCTGGACTGTTCTAGGGTCTTCGTATCTGATATGCCCATGGTTATTCTGATGGCCTTTACTAATTTGTCTGTGCCTTCCACTGGATAACACAACCTACTCCCTGTATCACTAACGGAGGAGGGCGAGGAGACAGAAGAGGAGTTTGATGCATCTCTATCCTCTATACCAGGGGTCCTCAAAGTTTTTAAACAGGGGGCCAGTTCCCTGTCCCTCAAACCACTGGAGGGCCGGAATATAGTTTAAAAAAAACTATGAACAAATTACTATGCACACTGCACAGAAAAACAAAACAAAACAGGAACAAACACAATATTTAAAATGAAGAACAAGTAAAGTTAAATCAACGAACTTACTGATATTTCAATGGGAGCTATGGGCCCGCTTCTGGCTAATGAGACGGTCAATGTCCGGTTCCATATTTGTCACTGCATGTCGATGAAAGTGTCAATCAGTTATTCTAGATCTGGTTGGAGATTTCAGATGTTTCATTCTGGAAAAAGTCTGTTCACAGACATAAGTGCTGCCAAAGATGGTTGCCATGGTTGGATGAGTGCATGTTTCCTGAGATTAGGGTACGCCTCAGAGGGGAGAGATGCATAGAAAATAGGAGGGCGGCTTGACCTGAATGCGTCTTTCAGACTCTCAATTCTGCACTTCAGCCAGTTCCATTTGGTAAAGTGTATCCACATTTTCAATGTCAACAGAAGGTGGGTTGACATTGCTGTATGTCCTGTCCATGGCGATGCAGCTCTGTAAATCTACATTGGAACTGCTTTTGTAACTCCTCCAGTGAATCCACACGTTTTGCTTGGGAATGCGACCAATGGATTTTCCGATAACGGATTTTGAGTTGTGGGGAGATGGCAGAAATGTTCCTCCTTCACTCGTTTGATGAGGAGGCCTAACTTTACGTCAATGCTTTCACACGTGATTGCTTATCACAGAGGAGCTTCCTCTTTCCTTGAAGTTGCACATTGACACTGTTACGTCGCTCTGTTCCATCGGTCAGAAAGGCGAGGTGCCATTAACATTCGCCATCACTGAGCTCTGGTACTTTTGTTTTTTGAAAGCAGAAAAGCTGTAATTTGTGGAAGCCATAGAAATGTTTGGAAACGCTCCCTGGACTCAGCCAGCAGACTTCTGTGTGGTGCAGGACATCTTCATAGGAAACATTTAGCTCAGACAGAAATCCCTGAAATTGTCTGTGGTGTAATGTATTAGCTCTAATAACGTGAACACAAGATCCCACAATTTCCATGAGTCTCACTTCAGAGATTTCCCGCACGGCGGGTGGATGAGGTGGTGTATGGCTACTGGATGAGGATGGTTCTGTTCCTCCATCTCTTGGTCTCCTTCCTTAGACCCCGCCATGCTCGGAGCACCATCACTTGTCACACTGGCCAGATTCATTCCCAGTTTGGTGATCCTTTTCATACACGTCCTCTCCTCTAGTTGTACCTTTGATGCTTCGCAGCGCAGCAATATCTTCTGTGACTTCGAAAAATTCATTCGTCCCACAAATAAAAATTATTAGAATCAGGAATATCATTACTTTCATCGATTGCCAAGGAAAATTAGGAAAGTTTTTTGCCGAGTTTTGCAAATGCTGATGTAAATTGTCTCCCATTCTTCACTCCTTGGTGTAATTGTAGGTCCTGAGAGACTCACTGGACTAAATGAATCGGCCGTCTCTGGACACATCTCTTTGGCTACAGAAAAGGCAATCCCTAAATTCTCCCTCCATGAATGTTCAGCCGCTGAGCGCCATTAGCCGGGCAACGTGAAAACTTGATCGCAGTGATGAAATATTTAGCTGCTTCCGATTCACATTTTGCCGAGTTGTCGATGTGTTCTTCAGTTTTAATATTTTATCTTTTCTCACTTCTCCGACCAATCATTTCTCTTTCTGTGGCGTTTGATGGTGTCAGACACTGTATTCTGCAGATCACACAAAGCTCCGTCCCTGTACTGCAAGAAAAAGTAATCAGAAGTCCACTGCTCTGTGAAGATCCGTTACTCAGAGTCAACTGCTCTCTGAAGATCCGATGCTCAGAGTCCACTGCTCTCTGAAGATCCGATGCTCAGAGTCCACTGCTCTCTGAAGATCCGATGCTCAGAGTCCACAGCTCTCTGAAGATCCGATGCTCAGAGTCCATTGCTCTCTGAAGATCCGATGCTCAGAGTCCACTGCTCTCTGAAGAGCCGATGCTCAGAGTCAACTGCTCTCTGAAGATCCGATGCTCAGAGTCCACTGGTCTCTGAAGATCCGATGCTCAGAGTCCACTGGTCTCTGAAGATCCGATGCTCAGAGTCCACAGCTCTCTGAAGATCCGATGCTCAGAGTCCACTGCTCTCTGAATATCCAATGCTCAGAGTCAACTGCTCTCTGAAGATCCGATGCTCAGAGTCCACTGCTCTCTGAAGATCTGATGCTCAGAGTCCACTGCTCTCTGAAGATCCGATGCTCAGAGTCAACTGCTCTCTGAAGATCCGATGCTCAGTCAACTGCTCTCTGAAGATCCGATGCTCAGAGTCCACTGATCTCTGAAGATCCGATGCTCAGAGTCCACTGCTCTCTGAAGATCCGATGCTCAGAGTCCACTGCTCTCTGAAGAGCCGATGCTCAGAGTCAACTGCTCTCTGAAGATCCGATGCTCAGAGTCCACAGCTCTCTGAAGATCCGATGCTCAGAGTCCATTGCTCTCTGAAGATCCCATGCTCAGAGTCCACTGCTCTCTGAAGAGCCGATGCTCAGAGTCAACTGCTCTCTGAATATCCAATGCTCAGAGTCAACTGCTCTCTGAAGATCCGATGCTCAGAGTCCACTGCTCTCTGAAGATCCGATGCTCAGAGTCCACTGCTCTCTGAAGATCCGATGCTCAGAGTCCACAGCTCTCTGAAGATCCGATGCTCAGAGTCCATTGCTCTCTGAAGATCCGATGCTCAGAGTCCACTGCTCTCTGAAGAGCCGATGCTCAGAGTCAACTGCTCTCTGAAGATCCGATGCTCAGAGTCAACTGCTCTCTGAAGATCCGATGCTCAGAGTCCACTGCTCTCTGAAGATCCGATGCTCAGAGTCCACAGCTCTCTGAAGATCCGATGCTCAGAGTCCACTGCTCTCTGAATATCCAATGCTCAGAGTCAACTGCTCTCTGAAGATCCGATGCTCAGAGTCCACTGCTCTCTGAAGATCCGATGCTCAGAGTCCACTGGTCTCTGAAGATCCGATGCTCAGAGTCCACTGGTCTCTGAAGATCCGATGCTCAGAGTCCACAGCTCTCTGAAGATCCGATGCTCAGAGTCCACTGCTCTCTGAATATCCAATGCTCAGAGTCAACTGCTCTCTGAAGATCCGATGCTCAGAGTCCACTGCTCTCTGAAGATCTGATGCTCAGAGTCCACTGCTCTCTGAAGATCCGATGCTCAGAGTCAACTGCTCTCTGAAGATCCGATGCTCAGTCAACTGCTCTCTGAAGATCCGATGCTCAGAGTCCACTGATCTCTGAAGATCCGATGCTCAGAGTCCACTGCTCTCTGAAGATCCGATGCTCAGAGTCCACTGCTCTCTGAAGATCCGATGCTCAAAGTCCACTGCTCTCTGAAGATCCGATGCTCAGAGTCCACTGCTCTCTGAAGATCCGATGCTCAGAGTCAACTGCTCTCTGAAGATCCAATGCTCAGAGTCGACTGCTCTCTGAAGATCCGATGCTCAGAGTCCACTGCTCTCTGAAGATCCGATGCTCATAGTCCACTGCTCTCTGAAGATCCGATGCTCAGAGTCCACTGCTCTCTGAAGATCTGATGCTCAGAGTCCACTGCTCTCTGAAGATCCAATGCTCAAAGTCCACTGCTCTCTGAAGATCCGATGCTCAGAGTCCACTGCTCTCTGAAGATCCGATGCTCAGAGTCAACTGCTCTCTGAATATCCGATACTCAGAGTCCACTGCTCTCTGAAGATCCGATGCTCAGAGTCCACTGCTCTCTGAAGATCCGATGCTCAGAGGCCACTGCTCTCTGAAGATCCGATGCTCAGAGTCCACTGCTCTCTGAAGATCCGATGCTCAGAGTCCACTGCTCTCTGAAGATCCGATGCTCAGAGTCCACTGCTCTCTGAAGATGCGATGCTCAGAGTCCACTGCTCTCTGAAGATGCGATGCTCAGAGTCCACTGCTCTCTGAAGATGCGATGCTCAGTCAACTGCTCTCTGAAGATGCGATGCTCAGTCAACTGCTCTCTGAAGATCTGATGCTCAGAGTCAACTGCTCTCTGAAGATCCGATGCTCAGAGTCAACTGCTCTCTGAACATCCGATGCTCAGAGTCCACTGTTTTCTGAATATCCGATGCTCAGAGTCAACTGTTCTCTTTCTTGATAACATTGTTTCCTTGGGATTCTAAATTGCTATTAGTAAAATACCAATATATATACAGCGCTACAAAAACAATATACCAGCAATAAAACTGCCCACACAGAGACATATAGACTGCACTGCCCATCAGTGCAGCCTCATCAGCGCCCATCACTGCAGCCTGATCAGCGCCCATCACTGCAGCCTGATCAGCGCCCATCACTGCAGCCTGAGCAGCGCCCATCACTGCAGCCTGATCAGCCCCCATCACTGCAGCCTGATCAGCGCCCATCACTGCAGCCTGATCAGCGCCCATCACTGCAGCCTGATCAGCCCCCATCACCGCAGCCTGATCAGCCCCCATCACCGCAGCCTGATCAGCCCCCATCACTGCAGCCTGATCAGCCCCTGTTATGATTTGGTAGCTGAGGAGAGCAGGCAAAAAAGGAAATACACCAGAGCAGTTGGAAACTATGAGATTGCAGTACCCTGACTAACCACCACAACTAGAGGAAGCCGTGGAGCGTTCCTACGTTGGTCCTAGACGCCTCGTCACAGTCTGAGAAACTAACTACACCTAAAGATAGAAAGAGGAAAGCTATCTGCCCGGAGCAGATCCCCAAAGAACATAGAAAGCCCCCAAACATGTAATGGCGGTTAGACAAGAAGAAATACTGACACAGAAAGAAAATAGTATGAGCAAACGTTGGGGCCCAAACTATCTAAATAGAAAAGGATAGGAAGGGTACTTACTGCAATCTCAAAAAACCCTGAAAAGCACCAACTCTACTAATTTCAAAAACACCTGAGATCACACGACCTCTACCACCTAAATTAGTTCTCTGGTGTAACCAAAAACAAAACAGCAGCCACTGAAAAAACTGGAAAAAGCAAATGTACAAACATAAGTGGCTGAACTGAACTGAGAGGGCAAAAGCCCCCCGAGACAAAATGCAAAAATCAAGCACAAAAACAAAAAGAAGAAAATGTCTTATCTGTTAGCAGGAGATTCAGACACGACACAGCAGGCTACCAAGGAAACAGGAATCAAGGATTGAGACCAGAACAATTGATCACCGGCAACTGTTGTGAATGGGTTTGAGATGAGTTCTGAGCAGAGGCTCCCTCTGGTGGTTACAAGCGGTACTAGTGAGGATTGGGAATCAGGTGTTACTGATTGGTCTTATTTAAGGGAATCATTTTCCCATCAGGGTTGCCGGTGATCAATTGTTCTGGTCTGAATCCTTCTTTCCAGTTTCCCTTGTAGCCTGCTGTGTCTTGTCTGCATCTCCTGCTATCAGATAAGACAATTTCTTATTTTGTGTTTTTGCTATATTTTTGCATTTTGTCCTGCCCTTCTGTGGGGGCCTTCTGGGTCCCCTCCGGGGGCTTTTGCCCTCTCAGTTTAGTCCAGCCACTGTGTTTTGTACTTTTGCTTTTTGCAGTTTTTTCAGTGGCTGCTGTTTTTGTTACACCAGAGAACTAATTTAGGTGGTAGAGGTCGTGTGATCTCAGGTGATTTTGAAATTAGTAGAGTTGGTGTTTTTCAGGGTTTTCTGGGATTGCAGTAAGTACCCTTCCTGTCCTTTTCTATTTAGATAGTTTGGGCCCCAGCGTTTGCTCTTACTATTTTCTTTCTGTGTCAGTATTTCCTCTTGTCTAACCGCCATTACATGTTTGGGGGCTTTCTATTATCTTTGGGGTTCTGCTCCGGGGCAGATAGCTTTCCTATTTCTATCTTTAGGTGTAGTTAGTTTCTCAGGCTGTGACGAGGCGTCTAGGACCATCGTAGGAACGCTCCACGGCTGCCTCTAGTTGTGGTGGTTAGTCAGGGTACTGCAATCTCATAGATTCCAACTGCTCTGGTGTATTGCCTTTTTTACCTGCACTCCTCAGCTACCGTAACATAACAGTATCACCGGCCATAAAAATTGTATGGTACTCACAGAAGGGAAAAAATATTTTGAAGGAAGAAAAGTTGTCAGAGATATTTTTCTGTTTGTTGCATTTTTTTTTTTTTTTCCCTCTGTATCTCTGGGTGCTGGGGAGGATCTTTTCTCCCAATGGAGTTTGCACAGTTGTCTGGCCGTGTGGATCAGCTTGCCACTGAGGTTCGGAGTATTGCTGCATATCTTGCTAGGTTGCCTGTTGTGGAACCTAGGATCCCCATGCCAGATTTGTTTTCAGGGGATCGAGCTAAGTTTCAGAATTTCAAAAATAATTGTAAATTGTTTCTTGCCTTAAAATCTAAGTCCTCAGGAAACGCTGCGCAGCAGGTTCAAATTGTCATCTCTCTCCTGCGCGGCGATCCTCAGGATTGGGCTTTTTCCCTCACACCTGGGGATCCTGTTTTGAGTGATGTTTATGCATTTTTTCAGGCTTTGGGGTTATTGTACGATGAGCCTAATGTCACTGATCAAGCTGAAAAAGCCTTGTTGGCATTAAATCAGGGGCTTGATGACGCTGAGTTATACTGTCAGAGATTCCGTAGGTGGGCAGTCCTGACCAAATGGAATGACGACGCTTTGGCGGCCCTTTTCCGGAAGGGTCTGTCGGATAATGTAAAGGATGTTATGGTGGGATTCCCTGTCCCCTCTGGTCTCAATGATTCTATGTCATTAGCGATTCAAATTGACAGACGTTTGCGTGAGCGGAGAAGTATGCGTGGAGTGGTGTTGCCTTGTGAGCCAGCTGCTGAGCCCATGCAGTGTGATGGAGTGGTGTCTGGGGCACAGCGTCATGAGTTTCGAAAGCGCAATGGGTTATGTTTCTACTGTGGTGATGCCTCTCATGCTATTTCAGTCTGCCCTAAGCGGGGAAGACGTTTTGCACGCTCAGTTGTCTTGGGTAGTGTTCAGACTAAGTTTTTATTAACTGTCACTCTGATATGCTCTCTGTCCTCATTTTCTGCTCAGGCTTTCGTTGATTCTGGAGCAGCTATTAACCTGATGGATTATGATTTTGCTAAACGTTGTGGATTTCCCTTGATACCCCTACAGAAGTCTATTCCCCTACTGGGGATCGATTCTACCCCTTTGGCTGAGAATAAACCCCAGTTTTCTACTCAGGTGATAATGAGGGTTGAACCTGATCACCAGGAGTGCTGCAAATTTTTGGTTCTATATAATCTGCATGACATTATCGTGCTGGGTTTCCCTTGGTTACAGTCTCATAATCCTGTTTTGGATTGGAAATCTGTGTCTGTAACCAGTTGGGGCTGCCAATGTGTTAATACCAACACTCCTGTTTTTTCTGCCTCCCCCCAGGCTGAGGATGTTCCTGACTTTTTGTTTGATTTTTCTGATGTGTTTAGCGAAAGTAAATCTGCATCCTTACCTACCCATAGGAGCTATGACTGCGCTATTGAATTAGTGCCAGGTAGTAAATTCCCTAAGGGTCGCCTTTTTAACTTGTCTGTACCTGAACATGACGCTATGCGGTCTTATATCAAGGAATCATTGGAGAAGGGTCATATCAGACCATCCTCTTCACCCTTAGGTGCCGGTTTTTTCTTTGTGGCCAAAAAATATGGTTCATTAAGGCCGTGTATTGATTATCGTCTCTTGAACAATATTACTGTGAAATATCAATACCCGTTACCCTTGATTTCTGACCTGTTTTCCAGGGTGAAAAACGCTACTTGGTTTACCAAGCTTGACCTCAGGGGGCGTATAACCTTATTCGCATTAAGCACGGGGATGAATGGAAGACGGCATTTAACACCCCTGAAGGGCATTTTGAGTACCTTGTGATGCCCTTTGGGCTCACTAATGCTCCTTCCGTCTTCCAGTCCTTCATGAATGACATTTTCAGGGATTTTGTGGACAAGTTTCTGATTGTTTATTTGGATGATATCTTGATTTTTTCTAATGACTGGGACTCTCATGTGAAACATGTTCGAACTGTATTCCAGATTTTGAGAGAGAATGCTCTGTATGTGAAGGGATCAAAGTGTCTTTTTGGCGTACAGAAGATCTCATTTCTGGGATTCATTTTGTCCCCATCTGTTATTGAAATGGACCCGGTCAAGGTTCAGGCCATCTGTGATTGGGTCCAACCTACTTCATTAAAGGCTCTTCAGAGATTTTTGGGTTTTGCCAATTTTTATCGTAAATTTATTGGTAATTTCTCTGTTATTGTTAAACCATTAACTGATTTGACCAGAAAGGGTTCTGATGTGGTGAATTGGCCTCCTGAGGCAGTCTCTGCGTTTCAGGAACTTAAGCAGAGATTCACTTCTGCTCCTGTTCTACGGCAGCCTGATGTTTCTCTGCCATTTCAGGTGGAGGTTGATGCCTCTGAAATTGGGGCAGGTGCCGTTTTGTCCCAAAAAGATCCAGAGACCTCTAAAAGTAACCCTTGTGCCTTTTTCTCTCGAAAATTTTCTCCTACTGAACGTAATTATGACGTGGGTAATCGGGAGTTATTGGCCATGAAGTGGGCTTTTGAAGAGTGGAGACATTGGCTGGAGGGAGCCAAACATCAGGTGGTGGTCCTTACGGACCATAAGAATCTGGTCTATCTGGAATCTGCCAAGCGACTCAATCCTAGACAGGCCAGGTGGGCCTTGTTTTTCACACGTTTTAATTTTGTGGTTTCCTTTCTTCCTGGCACTAAGAATGTTAAGGCGGATGCCCTCTCGAGGAGTTTCCTTGCGGACTCTCCTGAGCTATCTGATCCCTCTGTTATTTTGAAGGAGGGTGTAGTTCTTTCCGCCATCTCGCCTAATTTGAGACTTGCTCTGGAGGGGTGTCAGGAGGATAGGCCCGAGCGCTGCCCTGTTGGAAAATTGTTTGTCCCGGACCAATGGAAAAAGAGTGTGATGTCTGAGATTCATTGTTCCGCATTGGCTGGGCATCCCGGAATTTTTGGTACCAGAGACTTGGTTAGTCGGTCCTTTTGGTGGCCTACCTTGTCTCGCGATGTCAGGGAATTTGTGCAGTCCTGCGGGACTTGCTCTCGCTCCAAGCCTTGCTCTCGCTCTAGTGGTTTGTTGATGCCATTGCCTGTGCCCAAGAGACCATGGACCCATATCTCTATGGATTTCATTTCCGATCTTCCTGTTTCTCAGAGAATGACCACCATCTGGGTAATTTGTGATAGGTTTTCCAAAATGATACATCTTGTGCCATTACCTAAGTTGCCTTCCTCCTCTGAATTGGTGCCGTTGTTCCTTCAGCACGTGGTTCGTTTACACGGCATTCCTGAGAACATTGTGTCTGACAGAGGAGTCCAGTTTGTTTCCAGATTTTGGAGGACTTTTTGTTCTAAACTGGGTGTTCAATTGTCTTTCTCCTCGGCATTTCATCCTCAGACCAATGGTCAAACTGAGAGAACAAACCAGACATTGGAGACTTATCTAAGATGCTTTGTGTCTGCTGATCAGGATGACTGGGTCTCTTTTTTGCCTTTGGCTGAGTTTGCTCTTAATAATAGGGCTAGCTCTGCCACTTTGATGTCTCCGTTTTTCTGTAATTCTGGGTTTCACCCTCGATTTTCTTCAGGACAGACGGAGGCTTCTGTCTGTCCAGGTGTTGACTCTGTTGTTGAGCGTATGCAGCAGATTTGGGACCAGGTAGTGGAGAGGTTGTCCCTCTCTCAGGAGAAGGCCCAGCGGTTTGCTAACCGGCATAGGACTGATGGTCCTCGGTTTAAAGTGGGGGACTTGGTCTGGTTGTCCTCAAAGAATATTCCTATGAGAGTAGCATCTCCTAAATTTAAGCCTAGGTTCATTGGACCTTATAAGATCATGGAGATTATTAATCCTGTTTCTTTTCGTTTGCTTCTTCCAGGGACATTTAAGATCCATAACGTGTTCCACAAGTCCTTGTTGAAGAGGTTTGTTGAGCCAGTGGTTCCTGCTGCTGTGCCTCCTGACCCTGTTTTGGTTGAGGGCAATCTGGAGTATGTGGTTGAGAAAATATTGGATTCTCGTTTTTCTAGACGAAGACTCCAGTATTTGGTTAAATGGAGAGGTTATGGTCAGGAAGATAATTCTTGGGTGTTTGCTTCGGACATCCATGCTAGGAGACTTATCCGTGCGTATCATAGAACTCATCCTGACCGACCTGGTTGCTCAAATGAGGGTTCGGTGACCCCTCCTCAAGGGGGGGGTACTGTTGTGAATGGGTTTGAGATGAGTTCTGAGCAGAGGCTCCCTCTGGTGGTTACAAGCGGTACTAGTGAGGATTGGGAATCAGGTGTTACTGATTGGTCTTATTTAAGGGAATCATTTTCCCATCAGGGTTGCCGGTGATCAATTGTTCTGGTCTGAATCCTTCTTTCCAGTTTCCCTTGTAGCCTGCTGTGTCTTGTCTGCATCTCCTGCTATCAGATAAGACAATTTCTTATTTTGTGTTTTTGCTATATTTTTGCATTTTGTCCTGCCCTTCTGTGGGGCCTTCTGGGTCCCCTCCGGGGCTTTTGCCCTCTCAGTTTAGTCCAGCCACTGTGTTTTGTACTTTTGCTTTTTGCAGTTTTTTCAGTGGCTGCTGTTTTTGTTACACCAGAGAACTAATTTAGGTGGTAGAGGTCGTGTGATCTCAGGTGATTTTGAAATTAGTAGAGTTGGTGTTTTTCAGGGTTTTCTGGGATTGCAGTAAGTACCCTTCCTGTCCTTTTCTATTTAGATAGTTTGGGCCCCAGCGTTTGCTCTTACTATTTTCTTTCTGTGTCAGTATTTCCTCTTGTCTAACCGCCATTACATGTTTGGGGGCTTTCTATTATCTTTGGGGTTCTGCTCCGGGGCAGATAGCTTTCCTATTTCTATCTTTAGGTGTAGTTAGTTTCTCAGGCTGTGACGAGGCGTCTAGGACCATCGTAGGAACGCTCCACGGCTGCCTCTAGTTGTGGTGGTTAGTCAGGTACTGCAATCTCATAGATTCCAACTGCTCTGGTGTATTGCCTTTTTACCTGCACTCCTCAGCTACCGTAACATAACAGGCAACCCTGATGGGAAGGCGACTCCCTTATATAAGACCAGTCAGTAACACCTGATTCCCAATCCTCACAATCTTCAGTGACAGTCCAGTACTGTTTGTAACCACCAGAGGGAGCTTCTGCTCAGAACTCATTTCCAGCCTATTCACAACAGTACCCCCCCCTTGAGGAGGGGTCACCGAACCCTCATTTGAGCAACCAGGTCGGTCAGGATGAGTTCTATGATACGCACGGATGAGTCTCCTAGCATGGATGTCCGAAGCAAACACCCAAGAATTGTCTTCCTGACCATAACCTCTCCATTTAACCAAATACTGGAGTTTCCGTCTAGAAAAACGAGAATTCAATATTTTCTCAACCACATACTCCAGATTGCCCTCAACCAAAACAGGGTCAGGAGGCACAGTAGTAGGAACCACTGGCTCAACAAACCTCTTCAACAAGGACTTGTGGAACACGTTATGGATCTTAAATGTCCCTGGAAGAAGCAAGCAAAAACAAACAGGATTAAGAATCTCCATGATCTTATAAGGTCCAATGAACCTAGGCTTAAATTTAGGAGATGCCACTCTCATAGGAATATTTCTTGAGGACAACCAGACCAAGTCCCCCACTTTAAACCGAGGACCATCAGTCCTATGCCGGTTAGTAAACCGCTGGGCCCTCTCCTGAGAGAGGGACAACCTCTCCACTACCTGGTCCCAAATCTGTTGCATACGCTCCACAACAGAGTCAACACCTGGACAGACAGAAGCCTCCGTCTGTCCTGAAGAAAATCGAGGGTGAAACCCAGAATTACAGAAAAATGGAGACATCAAAGTGGCAGAGCTAGCCCTATTATTAAGAGCAAACTCAGCCAAAGGCAAAAAAGAGACCCAGTCATCCTGATCAGCAGACACAAAGCATCTTAGATAAGTCTCCAATGTCTGGTTTGTTCTCTCAGTTTGACCATTGGTCTGAGGATGAAACGCCGAGGAGAAAGACAATTGAACACCAATTTTAGAACAAAAGGTCCTCCAAAATCTGGAAACAAACTGGACTCCTCTGTCAGACACAATGTTCTCAGGAATGCCGTGTAAACGAACCACGTGCTGAAGGAACAAAGGCACCAATTCAGAGGAGGAAGGCAACTTAGGTAATGGCACAAGATGTATCATCTTGGAAAACCTATCGCAAATCACCCAGATGACGGTCATTCTCTGAGAAACAGGGAGGTCGGAAATGAAATCCATAGAGATATGGGTCCATGGTCTCTTGGGCACAGGTAATGGCATCAACAAACCACTAGAACGAGAGCAAGGCTTGGAGCGAGAGCAAGTCCCGCAGGACTGCACAAACTCCCTGACATCACGAGACAAGGTAGACCACCAAAAGGACCGACTAACCAAGTCTCTGGTACCAAAAATTCCGGGATGACCGGCCAACGCGGAACAATGAATCTCAGACATTACACTCTTTTTCCACTGGTCCGGGACAAACAATTTCCCAACAGGGCAGCGCTCGGGCTTATCCTCCTGACACCCCTCCAGAGCCAGTCTCAAATTGGGCGAGATGGCGGAAAGAACTACACCCTCTTTCAAAATAACAGAAGGATCAGATAACTCAGGAGAGTCCGCCAGGAAACTCCTCGAGAGGGCATCCGCCTTAACATTTTTAGTGCCAGGAAGAAATGAAACCACAAAATTAAAACGTGTGAAAAACAAGGCCCACCTGGCCTGTCTAGGATTAAGTCGCTTGGCAGATTCCATATAAACTAGGTTCTTATGGTCCGTAAGGACCACCACCTGATGTTTGGCTCCCTCCAGCCAATGTCTCCACTCTTCAAAAGCCCACTTCATGGCTAATAACTCCCGATTACCCACGTCATAATTACGTTCAGTGGGAGAAAATTTTGAGAGAAAAAGGCACAAGGGTTACTTTTAGAGGTCTCTGGATCTCTTTGGGACAAAACGGCACCTGCCCCAATTTCAGAGGCATCAACCTCCACCTGAAATGGTAGAGAAACATCAGGCTGCCGTAGAACAGGAGCAGAAGTGAATCTCTGCTTAAGTTCCTGAAATGCAGAGACTGCCTCAGGAGGCCAATTCACCACATCAGAACCCTTCTTGGTCAAATCAGTTAATGGTTTAACAATAACAGAGAAATTACCAATAAATTTACGATAAAAATTGGCAAAACCTAAGAATCTTTGAAGAGCCTTTAATGAAGTAGGTTGGACCCAATCACAGATGGCCTGAACTTTGACCGGGTCCATTTCAATAACAGATGGGGACAAAATGAATCCCAGAAATGAGATCCTCTGAACGCCAAAAAGACACTTTGATCCCTTCACATACAGAGCATTCTCTCTCAAAATCTGGAACACAGTCCGAACATGTTTTACATGAGAGTCCCAGTCATTGGAAAAAATCAAGATATCATCCAAATAAACAATCAGAAATTTATCCACAAAATCCCTGAAAATGTCATTCATGAAGGACTGGAAGACAGAAGGAGCATTAGTGAGCCCAAAGGGCATCACAAGGTACTCAAAATGCCCTTCAGGGGTATTAAATGCCGTCTTCCATTCATCCCCGTGCTTAATGCGAATAAGGTTATATGCCCCCCTGAGGTCAAGCTTGGTAAACCAAGTAGCGTTTTTCACCCTGGAAAACAGATCAGAGATCAAGGGTAACGGGTATTGATATTTCACAGTAATATTGTTCAAGAGACGATAATCAATACATGGCCTTAATGAACCATCCTTTTTGGCCACAAAGAAAAAACCGGCACCTAAGGGTGAAGAGGATGGTCTGATATGACCCTTCTCCAATGACTCCTTGATATAAGACCGCATAGCGTCATGTTCAGGTACAGACAAGTTAAAAAGGCGACCTTTAGGGAATTTACTACCAGGCACTAATTCAATAGCGCAGTCATAGCTCCTATGGGGAGGTAAGGATGCAGATTTACTTTCGCTAAACACATCAGAAAAATCAAACAAAAAGTCAGGAACATCCTCAGCCTGGGGGGAGGCAGAAAAAACAGGAGTGTTGGTATTAACACATTGGCAGCCCCAACTGGTAACAGACACAGATTTCCAATCCAAAACAGGATTATGAGACTGTAACCAAGGGAAACCCAGTACGATAATGTCATGCAGATTATACAGAACCAAAAATTTGCAACTCTCCTAATGATCAGGTTCTACCCTCATTATCACCTGAGTAGAGAACTGAGGTTTATTCTCAGCCAAAGGGGTAGAATCGATCCCCAGTAGGGGAATAGACTTCCGTAGGGGTATCAAGGGAAACCTACAACGTTTAGCAAAATCAAAATCCATCAGGTTAATAGCTGCTCCAGAATCAACAAAAGCCTGAGCAGAAAATGAGGACAGAGAGCATATCAGGGTAACAGTTAATAAAAACTTAGTCTGAACACTACCCAAGACAACTGAGCGTGCAAAACGTCTTCCCCGCTTAGGGCAGACTGAAATAGCATGAGAGGCATCACCACAGTAGAAACATAACCCATTGCGCTTTCGAAATTCATGACGCTGTGCCCCAGAAACCACTCTATCACACTGCATGGATTCAGAAGCAGGTTCACAAGGCAACATTATTCCACGCATACCTTTCCGCTCACGCAAACATCTGTCAATTTGAATCGCTAATGACATAGAATCATTGAGACCAGAGGGAACAGGGAATCCCACCATAACATCCTTTACATTATCTGACAGTCCCTTCCGAAAAAGAGCTGCCAAAGCGTCGTCATTCCATTTGGTCAGGACTGCCCACCTACGGAATCTCTGACAGTATAACTCAGCGTCCTCAAGCCCCTGACTTAATGCCAACAAAGTTTTTTCAGCTTGATCAGTGACATTAGGCTCATCGTACAATAACCCCAAAGTCTGAAAAAAACACATCAACATCACTCAAAACAGGATCCCCAGGTGTCAGGGAAAAAGCCCAATCCTGAGGGTCGCCGCGCAGGAGAGAGATGACAATTTGAACCTGCTGCGCTGCGTTCCCTGAGGACTTAGATTTAAGGCAAAAAACAATTTACAGTTATTTTTGAAATTCAGAAACTTAGCTCGATCCCCTAAAAACAAATCTGGCATGGGAATCCTAGGTTCCACAACAGGCAACCTAGCAAGATAGGTAGCAATACTCCGAACCTCAGTGGCAAGCTGATCCACACGGCCAGACAACTGTGCAAACTCCATTGAGAGAGAAAAAAAAAATCCTCCTCAGCACCCAGAGATACAGAGGGAAAAAAAAAATGCAACAAACAGAAAAAAAAAATCTCTGACAACTCTGACAACTTTTTTCTTTCCACAATATTTTTCCCTTCTGTGAGTACCATATAATTTTTAGTTTTGGCCGGTGATACTGTTATGATTTGGTAGCTGAGGAGAGCAGGCAAAAAAGGAAATACACCAGAGCAGTTGGAAACTATGAGATTGCAGTACCCTGACTAACCACCACAACTAGAGGCAGCCGTGGAGCGTTCCTACGTTGGTCCTAGACGCCTTGTCACAGCCTGAGAAACTAACTACACCTAAAGATAGAAAGAGGAAAGCTATCTGCCCCGGAGCAGATCCCCAAAGAACATAGAAAGCCCCCAAACATGTAATGGCGGTTAGACAAGAAGAAATACTGACACAGACAGAAAATAGTATGAGCAAACGTTGGGGCCCAAACTTACTAAATAGAAAAGGAAGGAAGGGCACTTACTGCAATCTCAAAAAACCCTGAAAAGCACCAACTCTACTAATTTCAAAAACACCTGAGATCACACGACCTCTACCACCTAAATTAGTTCTCTGGTGTAACCAAAAACAAAACAGCAGCCACTGAAAAAACTGGAAAAAGCAAATGTACAAACATAAGTGGCTGAACTGAACTGAGAGGGCAAAAGCCCCCAGAGGGGACCCTGAAGGCCCCCACAGAAGTGCAGGACAAAATGCAAAAATCAAGCACAAAAACAAAAAGAAGAAAATGTCTTATCTGTTAGCAGGAGATTCAGACACGACACAGCAGGCTACCAAGGAAACAGGAATCAAGGATTGAGACCAGAACAATTGATCACCGGCAACCCTGATGGGAAGGCGACTCCCTTATATAAGACCAGTCAGTAACACCTGATTCCCAATCCTCACAATCTTCACTGGACAGTCCAGTACCGTTTGTAACCACCAGAGGGAGCTTCTGCTCAGAACTCATTTCCAGCCTATTCACAACAAGCCCCCATCACTGCAGCCTGATCAGCCCCATCACTGCAGCCTGATCAGCCCCCATCACTGCAGCCTGATCAGCGCCCATCACTGCAGCCTGATCAGCGCCCCTCACTGCAGCCTTGCCAGTCCATATCATTCCAGCCTCCCCGGGGCCCATATTGGAAGAACTCCGCTTTTACCTCAGGCTCCGACCGGTGTGGTGCGAGAGTCCCCAATAGGCAGCTAACTGTCCCCAATAGGCAGCTCCCTACTAAAATTTAAGAAGGGACTGGATGCCTTTCTTGAAAAGTATAATATTACAGGTTATATACACTAGTTTCCTAGATACTGCGTTGATCCAGGGAGCTAGTCTGATTGCCGTATGTGGAGTCGGGAAGGAATTTTTTTCCCCAATGTGAAGCTTCCTGTTTGCCACTTGGGTTTTTTTTTGCCTTTCTCTGGATCAACATGTTAGGGCAGGTTAGGATAGGATATGGGGAGAACTAGATGGACTTAAAGTCTTCCTTCAACCTTAATAACTATGTTACTATGTAACTGTCCCCAACAGGCAGCTAACTGTCCCCAATAGGCAGCATAGGCCCCCAATAGGCAGCTAACTGTCCCCAATAGGCAGCATAGGCCCCCAATAGGCAGCTAACTGTCCCCAATAGGCAGCATAGGCCCCCAATAGGCAGCTAACTGTCCCCAATAGGCAGCTAACTGTCCCCAATAGCAGCTAACTGTCCCCAATAGGCATGATAAACAGGACCCGGTGTTAAAAAAGAAAAACAAAACAGTACTCACCTGTGTCCGCTGCTGCTCTGAAGAGGCGCCCGCTCGACTCCATCTTCTTCTGGCACAGGCGGCGTGGCGTCACCAGGCCATGCGATGACAATCACGTCATCTGTGCCGCCATTTCTTCTGGAGTGGCAGCGCGTCATCTTTCCTCGCCACCTCGTCGTTCCACCGGCGATTACTGGGCCCGCCGTGAAAGTTAACTACCGGTGTAGCAGAGGTAGGAGGAACAGCTGTCAGGGCCGCTTGAGACCACAGGCCCCGAAGAAGCTGCTACATCTGCTACCCCGCTACTTCCGTTCCGAGACAGAGAGGAGGGGAGTCGGAGAGTGCGGCGCTCATTCCACACATGCGCACTGCGGGCCCGGGACAAGTTGGCTGCTGAGCAGGACAGGCAGAGGCGGCAAAAACACCCGGCGAGTCGGATAAAAGTCCTCGGCGGCCGTAGTTTGAGGTCCCCTGCGCTATACTATTACTGATGCGTCTGAAGCAGATGTCCGCACTTTGGTTTCCTGCTTAATCAGAGATTTCAAGGCGTCCATCTTCTGATGTAATTATGGATTTTCGAGCTACAGGAAAGCTGAGGCTTCTTCAGAGGCTCTTCTGAATATACCTGGAACAGTCTTTTCCATATGTGCCGGGTAGATTACCCTCTCACAGCGCACACTATCTTTCTGCTTGGCACTACCCTTCATGGGCCTTTCATAGTGAAACATACAGAGAAAGGGACATATGGTGTACTTTCACGAAGATCACTCAGCGCGTACCGGAGCTGGAGGCACAGTCAGTTATCATGATCATTCTGCTCTGGAGGTGGTGGACTCACGACCTGCACGGTTCCTCTGGTTGGCCTTGCTACCACTGCTACGTCCCCAACGGTGGTGCTGCTGACACTGCTACTGCTGTGGTGGCTGCTACTCCTGAAGCGCATGCATTATCCAGGCTGAAGCTGCTGCAAGCCTCCGCCATCTGTGACCATTCCCCCCATAATACTTAAGGGTGGTTTGCCCCCTTTTTCACCCGGGGCAAAGTGATCCTGCCCCCGTGTGCGGGAGCCCCCCGGCTAGCCCGCACATAGCAACCAGGGCGCTGCTTATTTCTGGGCCTGCGCAATGATGATGTTTGGATATTCCTTCACTAACCCGGCAATCTAGGCGGCCACGCTTTCTGGAGCGCTTTTCACAGCGGCGCACCGATCCTTCACCAATCACCCTGCGCGGCCAGACCCGCAGCATGCCCCGGGTACTTACCGGGCACTCCCGCATCCCGGCACCAGACTTTATACATTTCGGGAAAAGATCTTTTAACCAAAAGGTCTCTGCTGCAGCCGCGCCACCCCACCACCTGTCAGCGGCGGCATCTCCGGTCCAAAAGGTACTTGTCCATGGACACCCTCCGACCGGGCAAAACCAAATCAACCATCTTCCCGGCACCTCAAGACAAAACCAAAACCCATGCGGGGGAAAGGCCACCCTTTCATTCAGTAGATTCCATCCCTTGGGGCGGACACCCTTCCAGTGGGACACATGGGGGGAAAGGGGGAAAAAACTGCAAAACTAATATCCGTTGGATGGGGAACGTAAGGACAAACCCCCCATAAATTAAGGGAAAGAAGAATATTGGTCGTAACACACTAAACAATCTGACAAAACCAAACCAAAAAACGTCACCAACATAAAACCCCCCTAAAC
>JARQOD010004689.1:0-53031 GCA_033576555.1 Oophaga sylvatica
TGGGCCATTTGTTTATTTTACTGGTATCATGGACCGTTTTTTTTGTGTTAATGTTGTATTCTAGTCCTGACTCTGATGTGTGTATATTACTCCTGTTTACATTGTCATCTAATGTGACTAGTCACTTTATGCACGTTATATTTGGTCCTTGTATTACCATTGTTATATATGGTACCCTCTAGGCGCTTGTTCCCTGGTGTCTCCGCTTTCCCTGTCTAGTCGGTTTTTCACTGCCATCCTTGGTATATTTTAATATTTGATGTTCACTTTCAATAAATTTTGTACTTTTCTATTATGAGTAGTGCATTTTCCTTTATTTGATTTCCATTAATCTGCACGTTATACTCTATGCATATCCTGTATTACACCTTTTTGGTGTTTTTTGGTCTGGTTTATAAGATTAACCATACCAGATCGTTCACACTTAGGTCCGGACCAGACACTCTCCTCCTATCAGCCATACGTTTGTATCGGTTCCCCATAGTACTCAGATTATTAAGCACTCATCTCCACACTGAAGCAAGTGATGACGAAAATCGTTCCTCCTCAGGAACCCCAGAAGAGCCCCCCCTATTGAAAGTACAAAACTGGGGGTGAAAACCATATGCCCCAAAAAACGGGGACTTACCAGTGGACTCGCTCCGCCTATTATTTAGAGCAAACTCCGCCAGAGGCAAGAAAGAAGCCCAGTCCTCCTGGTTCTCTGACACAAAACACCGGAGATATGTCTCCAAGCTCTGGTTCAGACGCTCTGTCTGACCATTGGTCTGCGGATGAAAAGCCGATGAAAATGACAACTGCATCCCCCGCCATGTACAAAATGCCTTCCAGAATTTGGACACAAACTGAGACCCCCGATCCGACACCACATCGGAGGGTACCCCGTGAAGCCTTACAATCTCCCCAATGAACACCTGCGCAAGAGTTTTAGCATTAGGAAGAGCGGTAAGAGCGATAAAATGTGCCATCTTGCTGAACCTGTCCACCACAACGAGTATGACTGTTTTACCCAAAGATGGCGGGAGGTCCGTAATGAAGTCCATAGACAGATGAGTCCACGGACGCTCCGGGATCTTCAAAGGTAAGAGGGCCCCAGACGGACGGGTATGTGGGGTCTTAGAGCGCGCACAAACCTCGCAGGACGCGACAAAAGTAACCACCTCCCTATGTAAGTTAGGCCACCAAAACCGACGTGAGAGGAGATCCTCAGTTGCTTTACTCCCTGGGTGTCCTGCTAAAGCTGAATTATGGTGTGCCTCGATCACCTTTTGTCGCAACTGATTTGGAACAAACAGTCTCCCTGGAGGTCCTACAGGGGCGTCCCCCTGAGCCTCCAATACCTCCTCCTCAAGCTCAGAGCATACTGCCGACACCACCACCCCCTCCTGAAGGATAGGAACCGGGTCCTCCGTATTCCCGGCCCCAGGGAAACTACGAGATAAGGCATCCGCCTTTACATTTTTTGACCCAGGACGATATGTGACGACAAAATTAAACCTGGTAAAAAATAATGACCACCTAGCTTGTCTGGGATTCAGACGTTTTGCAGACTCCAGATATAGCAGGTTCTTGTGATCGGTGATGACAGTGACCAGATGGACTGCCCCCTCCAAAAAATGGCGCCACTCCTCAAAAGCCAACTTAATGGCCAATAGTTCCCTATTGCCTACATCGTAATTCCTCTCAGCGGACGACAGTTTTTTAGAGACAAATGCGCACGGATGCCATTTACCAGGGGACGGACCTTGTGACAATACTGCTCCCACCCCTACCTCGGAAGCGTCTACCTCTACAATGAACGGTTGTGATGCATCAGGTTGAATAAGTATGGGTGCCGAGGCAAAGCATTTTTTCAAGGAGGAGAATGCTTGACAAGCCTTGTCAGACCACCTAGAAAAATCTGTCCCCTTTTTTGTCATGTCTGTGAGAGGTTTAACCATGGACGAGAAATTACGAATAAATTTCCGGTAATAATTAGCAAACCCCAGGAAACGTTGTAGAGCCTTAAGATTCTCTGGCAGATCCCACTCAAGAACTGCCCGTACTTTCCCAGGGTCCATACGAAAACCGGACGCTGAAACCAGAAAGCCTAAAAACTGGAGTTCCTGTACGGCGAATACACACTTTTCCCATTTGGCGTACAGTTTATTATCCCGCAAGATCTGCAACACCTGCCTAACATGCTCCTGATGAGACACAAGATCCGGCGAGTAAATTAAGATATCATCCAGATATATGACCGCAAACTGTCCCACCAGGTGGCGAAAAATGTCATTTACAAAGTGTTGGAACACCGCCGGGGCATTAGTCAGACCGAATGGCATGACAAGGTTCTCATAATGCCCCTCTGGAGTGTTAAACGCCGTCTTCCACTCGTCCCCCTCCTTCATCCTAATCAGATTGTACGCCCCCCTGAGATCCAACTTAGAGAACCATTTGGCGCCCACGATCTGATTGAAGAGATCGGGAATAAGTGGAGCGGATACGGATCTCGGACCGTAATCCGATTAAGTTCACGGAAATCCAGGCAAGGGCGTAGGCCTCCATCTTTCTTCTTCACAAAGAAGAACCCCGCGGCCACCGGGGAAGATGAAGGTCTAATATGCCCTTTTGCCAGACTTTCAGCAATATAATCCTTCATGGCCTGCCTCTCAGGACCAGATAGGTTATTGTTATGTCCCATGAATGAGACATTTTACAGACTGTCCTGTGTATTTTACATGCTGTATTGCAGTCTCTCATATTGTTTACTGTTGCTATGTGTCCCTGTGTTTGCATAGCTGAAATCCTCCCTTTACATCAAGTTTGTCCCTTCTGTCTCTCTGTCTCCCTCTTCTGGTGTGATGTCATTTCCTTCTTCTTTCTCCTGTGTTTCATTCTCCATCTTGATTTTATCAGAATCACATGTGTTTCAGTCTGTCTGAAGAAAGTCTTTTTTACCTGCTGCTGTTTGTATGCATTCAAGAAGAATTCTTAAAGAAATCAAAGTCTCTTCTGGATTCTTCATAACATGTGTACCGGCAGCTGAGTTAAGCTATCTGCGATCGTCGCCAATTGTAAGTAAGGTGAAGAGACCAGCATCTCACAGAGCCATATTTACAGCCACAGGCCCCGGGGACAGAATAGTAAAAAAGACTTTTCAGATTCATCTGTAAAACCCACAGCTTCTATAAAGCTACAGAACTTCCTGCAGATCATCCACTCTCAACGTGTAAGAGACTATACAGCTCCCCTTCTCCCTGTGAATCAGGATGGCTGAAGGAATGACTACACGGTCTCTGCCAGACCCATTGTCAGAGGAAGAGTGCATAGACCCTGATCCACCATTTAGTGAGAAGGCTAGACGTGTCACAAAGCCAACATGGAAAATAAGGGAGAATCTAGAATCCAGTAAACATGATCTTCTCCGTGCAACAGCAGAGCTATGGCAAAAACTCTTATGCCACATAAATAGCCTATCTCAGCCTGCTTCTCCAACGACCACTGGAGGGAGCTCTCGCACAACTGTGTTCAGATTATCAATGTTATGCAGAAATAACAGACCAATATATCGCAGTGTTAAAAAGACTTAACCCATCAGTTACCTGCAAAGAGCTGCAAGCTTTCCAAAAACTTAACTCTGAGAGAGAAAGCATGGTGCGCGATATAAAAGCCAAAACAGAGGCAAGAATCGCACTAATAGCCGAGATGTCATCTTGCATTTCTGGCTCTACCAGACAGTCAAAGCGACCATCTACAGTCATGGCCAAAAGTTTTGAGAATGACACAAATATTATATTTTCACATGATCTGCTGCCCTCTGGTTTTTATGTGTGTTTGACAGATGTTTTTATCACAGACAGAAATATAATAATTGCAAACATATGAGTAACAAAAGCTTATATTGACCCTTCTTCTTCAGGACCTCTGCAATTCTCCCTGGCATGCTCTCAATCAACTTCTGGACCAAATCCTGACTGATAGCAGTCCATTCTTGCACAATCAATGCTTTCATTTTGTCAGAATTTTTAGGTTTTTGTTTGTCCACCCATCTCTTGATGATTGACCACAAGTTCTCAATGGGATTAAGATCTGGGGAGTTTCCAGGCCATGGACTCAAAATCTCTATGTTTTGTTCCCTGAGCCATTTAGTTATCACCTTTGCTTTATGGCAAGGTGCTCCATCATGCTGGAAAAGGCATTGTTGATCGCCAAACTGCTCTTGGAGGGTTGGGAGAAGTTGCTCTTGGAGGACATTCTGGTACCATTCTTTATTCATGGCTGTGTTTTTAGGCAAGACTGTGAGAGACCCGATTCCCTTGGCTGAGAAGCAACCCCACACATGAATGGTTTCAGGATGCTTAACAGTTGGCATGAGACAAGACTGGTGGTAGCGCTCACCTTGTCTTCTGCGAATGAAGCTTTTTCCTGATGTCCCAAACAATCGAAAAGGGGATTCATCAGAGAAAATAACTTTACCTCAGTCCTCAGCAGTCCACTGCCTGTACCTTTTGCAGAATATCAGTCTGTCCATGATGTTTTTTCTGGAGAGAAGTGGCTTCTTTGCTGCCCTCCTTGAGACCAGGCCTTGCTCCAAGAGTATCCGCCTCACAGTGCGTGCAGATGCACTCACACCTGCCTGCTGCCATTCCTGAGCAAGCTCTGCACTGCTGGTAGCCCGATCCCGCAGCTGAAACACTTTTAAGAGACGGTCCTGGCGCTTGCTGGTCTTTCTTGGGCGCCCTGGAGCCTTTTTGGCAACAATGGAACCTCTCTCCTTGAAGTTCTTGATGATGCGATAGATTGTTGACTGAGGTGCAATCTTTCTAGCTGCGATACTCTTCCCTGTTAGGCCATTTTTGTGCATTGCAATGATGACTGCACGTGTTTCTTTAGAGATAACCATGGTTAACAGAAGAGAAACAATGATGCCAAGCACCAGCCTCCTTTTAAAGTGTCCAGTGGTGTCATTCTTACTTAATCATGACAGATTGATCTCCAGCCATGTCCTCATCAACACCCACACCTGTGTTAATGGAGCAATCACTGAAAAGAGGTTAGCTGGTCCTTTTAAGGCAGGGCTGCAATGATGTTGAAATGTGTTTTGGGGGATAAAGTTCATTTTCTAGCCAAATATTGACTTTGCAAGTAATTGCTGTTAAGCTGATCACTCTTTATAACATTCTGGAGTATATTCAAATTGCAATTAGAAAAAGTGAAGCAGTAGACTTTGTAAAAATTAATATTTGTGTCATTCTCAAAACTTTTGGCCATGACTGTAAGTCACGCTCTCCAAAATCCTCAACCCTCAGCGAACAGCTCATAAAAGCACGTGCGGAAGCTGGGGCCACTAAAATACAAGCTGCCTTTGCTCAAAAAGAAACAAATGAAAACTGAGGCCACTAAAATACAAGCTGCCCTAGAGGCCCTAGAGAAGGAATGCCAACACGCCATAGCCATGGCAAAGTTAAAGGTCCTGGAACAAGCCATCAGTGGGAGCCAAATAGACAGCATCAGTTTAAGTGGTTTTGACACTGAAGACCCTCTTAAGCGTACTAGAGACTATGTACAAAGCCAACACAGCGCTATCCCTGCTCCTGCAATCCTTCCTGACCACACTGATGCTCCCCTGAGACAACAGGACACAGAGCGTTTATCCCCATCCTGCACCCAAGGTCAGTACAATTACAATACGCTGCCAATCTTGTATCCTGATCCACCTCTGTGCACCGAAATGTACCAGAAACCTGCAAATCACCAAATCTTATACTCAGAATCCTACGTACAGGCCAATATGCAGGCCAGTCACCACACTCCGGTCAATCACACAATTCCAGTCCCATGTGTGACAGAAACTAAGCTCATTAAGCCAGTTAATGGACTGAACGCCTACGCTGCCCATATATACCTGCATTCCCAGGTCAAATCACAGACTGTATGAACAAAGCTATCCAGCCAGCATCGGTCCTTCCAAAATCGGAGAATGCTGATATGACTGGCCTCGCAAGGTACATGATTCGGCGCGATCTAACTAAGACCGGTCTTACAGAGTTTGACGATAAACCTGAGAACTACAGGGGTTGGAAGTGTACCTTTGAAACCACGATCAGTGATCTCGGCATCACCGCCGCTGAAGAGCTAGACCTGCTAATCAGGTGGCTTGGGCCACAATCCACGGATCGGGTCAAGAGACTTAAATCTGTCCACATCAGTAATCCCATTGCTGGTCTCACTGCTGCATGGAAGAGGCTAGAAAGAAGCTATGGCAGTCCTGAGGTCATAGAAAGGGCCCTGTTCAAACGACTAGAGGATTTTCCAAAGGTATCTAATAAGGACAGTACAAGGTTCCAAGAGCTCAGCGACCTCCTGTTAGAGCTTCAGCTGACCAAAGCAGACCCGTACCTTCCTGGCCTCAGCTACCTGGACACTGCTCATGGGGTAACCCCAATAGTTTCCAAGTTGCCACCCAATATCCAAAATAAGTGGGCCATGCTTGGATCAAAATACAAAAGGGAAAACCAAGTCTCCTTCCCTCCATTTTCCTACTTCTGCGAGTTCATCGAAAATATCGCAGAGTGTAAGACCGATCCAAGTTTTTCCTATGGAGAACACAGCGACCCTGTTTCATCTACTAAACACGACAGTCCACGTCTTAACTACAGGAGCCACCAAGCTCCAATGTCCATCAAGAAGACTGATGTTCTTCCGGCACCTTCAGTATCACAAGATAAGAGCGACAAAGGTGAGAAGGTTGAGAATCCTAATCGCCAGTGTCCAATTCACAAACTGCCACATCCCCTGAAGAAGTGCATCGGCTTCAGGAAGAAGCCCCTTCAAGAACGAAAGGAGCTCTTGAAGAAGTTTGGAGTATGCTTCAGGTGCTGCGCCTCTACCGAACATCTTGCTAAGGACTGTGTCATCCCCATCATGTGTCTAGAGTGCGACAACGAAGACCACGTACAGGCGCTCCATCCATCACAGCCTGACTCTGCGTCTTCACCTTCTCCCACCACAAGCCATGGCGGGGAGAGTACAGACCAAGTGACAAGCCATGTTGCAGTATCTTCCTCATGCACCAATGTCTGTGGAGAAGGTCTTCGAGACAAGTCCTGTGCGAAGATTTGCCTGTCATGGGTGTATCCCAAGGGCCATCCAGAGAAGGCAGTCAAGGTGTACATTAGCCTGGATACCAGAGCAACAAATCATTAGCCAGGTCAGAACTCTTTGACTTGTTTGGCTTAAAAGGAGACGTCTATCCCTACACCTTGGGCACCTGCAGCGGCGTTTTACAAACCTCTGGAAGAAGGGCCAGTGGCCTCATAATAACTTCTCTCGAGAAAGGCGCCACGGAGATACCACTACCCACGCTTGTAGAGTGTAACCAAATACCATTCAATAAGGAAGAAATCCCAACACCAGAAGTCGCTCTTCAGCATCCTCATCTCAGAATGATAGCTAAAGAGATGCCACCCCTGGACGATAAGGCAGACATCCTAATTCTCCTCGGCAGAGACATTATACGACTGCACAAGATGCGTCAACAAATCCACGGACTACTCAATGAACCATATGCCCAGCGCCTCGAGCTGGGCTGGGTCATCATTGGCAATGTCTGTAGTGACCAGACAAAGAATCAGAACGACATCTCCTCTTACAAAACCGTTATTACGTCAGTTGACAACGACTTGTCCTCCCTGTCATACTCACGTCACCAATGGATGAAGGAGAAGTCAAATGACACTACGTGTCAACGGCAACCATTCGATATTTCAAGTCCGCTTTATCCTCGAGACTACAACCTCGAGATAACAGCATTCGATCCTTCAACCAAGGACAACAACTCACTACCTACAGAGGGAGACAAAGTGATCATCAGGGTCATGAGCATCAAACCCACCGAAGACAACTATAACAGCTGGGTAGCTCCCTCACCTTCTCTTCCAGCAAAGACTAAGTTGCCAAGGGATCCACAGCAAGTAACTGCTAAGTTCCCAACCTTTGATACCCATCTCCATCACAAGCCTGGTCAAACCGAAGCCATGCTAGACTTCAGTGCTCAGAGTGAGAGCCCCTCTCTCAACAGCCTACCTCTGACCGATGGTGTCAGCGTTTTCCCACGCAATTCAACCTCAGCTCACTGGCGGATGTTGAACAAAACACGTTCACTTCCCAAGCATCACCCTGTAAGGAACTTGCTATCGAACGAGGAGCCTCGCCTGTTGAAAACAGCATCGACGGTCCTCTCGGGTTTAAGACACCCATCGCAGTTCTAGGCAGGGTACCACTGAGACAGCTTGCTACTCCGGATATCAACGGGAACACTATGCTACCATCTCAGAGACAGCAAAGATGGGAGACTGAGAAGAAGTCTCTAAAGGCCTTACAACAAGTCCTGCCCCGTAGTTCTGTAAAGACTCTTTCAACCATCATCAAGAGACAAGTCTACCTTTCCTACGACGTGTCTACGAAGACTACAGCTGCAGGAGCCTCTCCCAGCGCTTCAGAAACCGGCAAAAAGGTACAGAAGCTGAGCTCTCTTTACCCTGGACATCCTTTCAGCTGGTCAGCCATCCTATCTGCTGACATACATTTCAGGCGAATCATCTGCTGGCTCCTTCGAGCAGGAGTCACATGATCTTAGCTTCGTCTCTGAACTCAGCTCACGGCAGGGAGCCTACCGCCATACACTCCTCCAGCTGTGTTGGAACATTGTAATATTTTAACTTTCTCTAGCGGATTATTGGGTTGATGGAAGTGTTTGCACGTTGCGGCTTCCCCAATCCGAAGATGGGTTTTCGTTTGGACTTGGACTATTCCGCTGTTGAGGACTTCATGCCTCCAACTGAACATTGGACCATGCCAATTGGACTTCAACTGTTGTTGTTATTACCTGCATGCTTGTTTTTTCCTTTGTCTTTCAGGTCTACAGTGACATCTCCAGTGGACATCATAAAATTATGAAATCTATAGATTTCAGATGGGGAGTGTTATGTCCCATGAATGAGACATTTTACAGACTGTCCTGTGTATTTTACATGCTGTATTGCAGTCTCTCATATTGTTTACTGTTGCTATGTGTCCCTGTGTTTGCATAGCTGAAATCCTCCCTTTACATCAAGTTTGTCCCTTCTGTCTCTCTGTCTCCCTCTTCTGGTATGATGTCATTTCCTTCTTCTTTCTCCTGTGTTTCATTCTCCATCTTGATTTTATCAGAATCACATGTGTTTTCAGTCTGTCTGAAGAAAGTCTTTTTTACCTGCTGCTGTTTGTATGCATTCAACAAGAATTCTTAAAGAAATCAAAGTCTCTTCTGGATTCTTCATAACATGTGTGCCGGCAGCTGAGTTAAGCTATCTGCGATCGTCGCCAATTGTAAGTAAGGTGAAGAGACCAGCATCTCACAGAGCCATATTTACAGCCACAGGCCCCGGGGACAGAATAGTTATACAACCTAGATTTAGGTAACTGTTATGATTTGGTAGCTGAGGAGTGCAGGTAAAAAAGGCAATACACCAGAGCAGTTGGAATCTATGAGATTGCAGTACCCTGACTAGCCACCACAACTAGAGGCAGCCGTGGAGCGTTCCTACGTTGGTCCTAGACGCCTCGTCACAGCCTGAGAAACTAACTACACCTAAAGATAGAAAGAGGAAAACTATCTGCCCCGGAGCAGATCCCCAAAGAACATAGAAAGCCCCCACACATGTAATGGCGGTTAGACAAGAAGAAATACTGACACAGACAGAAAATAGTATGAGCAAACGTTGGGGCCCAAACTACCTAAATTGAAAAGGATAGGAAGGGCACTTACTGCAATCCCAAAAAACCCTGAAAAGCACCAACTCTACTAATTTCAAAAATACCTGAGATCACACGACCTCTACCACCTAAATTAGTTCTCTAGTGTAACAAAATCAAAACAGCAGCCACTGAAAAAACTGGAAAAAGCAAATGTACAAAAATCAGTGGCTGAACTAAACTGAGAGGGCAAAAGCCCCCGGAGGGGACCCTGAAGGCCCCCACAGAAGTGCAGGACAAAATGCAAAAATCAAGCACAAAAACAAAAAGAAGAAAATGTCTTATCTGATAGCAGGAGATGCAGACACGACACAGCAGGCTACAAAGGAAACAGGAATCAAGGATTGAGACCAGAACAATTGATCACCGGCAACCTTGATGGGAAGGCGACTCCCTTATATAAGACCATTCAGTAACACCTGATTCCCAATCCTCACAATCTTCACTGGACAGTCCAGTACCGCTTGTAACCACCAGAGGGAGCCTCTGCTCAGAACTCATTTCAAGTCCATTCACAACAGTACCTTGAGGAGGGGTCACCGAACCCTCACTTGAGCAACCAGGTCGGTCAGGATGAGTTCTATGATACGCACGGATGAGTCTCCTAGCATGGATGTCCGAAGCAAACACCCAAGAATTGTCTTCCTGACCATAACCTCTCCACTTAACCAAATACTGGAGTTTCCGTCTAGAAAAAACGAGAATTCAATATTTTCTCAACCACAAACTCCATATTGCCCTCAACCAGAACAGGGTCAGGAGGCAAAGCAGTAGGAACCACTGGCTCAACAAACCTCTTCAACAAGGACTTGTGGAACACGTTATGGATCTTAAATGTCCCTGGAAGAAGCAAACGAAAAGAAACAGGATTAAGAATCTCCATGATCTTATAAGGTCCAATGAACCTAGGCTTAAATTTAGGAGATGCCACTCTCATAGGAATATTTTTTGAGGACAACCAGACCAAGTCCCCCACTTTAAACCGAGGACCATCAGTCCTATGCCGGTTAGCAAACCGCTGGGCCCTCTCCTGAGAGAGGGACAACCTCTCCACTACCTGGTCCCAAATCTGTTGCATACGCTCCACAACAGAGTCAACACCCGGACAGACAGAAGCCTCCGTCTGTCCCGAAGAAAATCGAGGGTGAAACCCAGAATTACAGAAAAATGGAGACATCAAAGTGGCAGAGCTAGCCCTATTATTAAGAGCAAACTCAGCCAAAGGCAAAAAAGAGACCCAGTCATCCTGATCAGCAGACACAAAGCATTTTGGATAAGTCTCCAATGTCTGGTTTGTTCTCTCAGTTTGACCATTGGTCTGAGGATGAAACGCCGAGGAGAAAGACAATTGAACACCAAGTTTAGAACAAAAGGTCCTCCAAAATCTGGAAACAAACTGGACTCCTCTGTCAGACACAATGTTCTCAGGAATGCCGTGTAAACGAACCACGTGCTGAAGGAACAAAGGCACCAATTCAGAGGAGGAAGGCAACTTAGGTAATGGCACAAGATGTATCATCTTGGAAAACCTATCACAAATCACCCAGACGACGGTCATTCTCTGAGAAACAGGAAGGTCGGAAATGAAATCCATAGAGATATGAGTCCATGGTCTCTTGGGCACAGGCAATGGCATCAACAAACCACTAGAGCGAGAGCAAGGCTTGGAGCGAGAGCAAGTCCCGCAGGACTGCACAAATTCCCTGACATCACGAGACAAGGTAGGCCACCAAAAGGACCGACTAACCAAGTCTCTGGTACCAAAAATTCCGGGATGACCGGCCAACGCGGAACAATGAATCTCAGACATCACACTCTTTTTCCACTGGTCCGGGACAAACAATTTCCCAACAGGGCAGTGCTCGGGCCTATCCTCCTGACACCCCTCCAGAGCCAGTCTCAAATTGGGCAAGATGGCGGAAAGAACTACACCTTCTTTCAAAATAACAGAAGGATCAGATAACTCAGGAGAGTCCGCAAGGAAACTCCTCGAGAGAGCATCCGCCTTAACATTTTTAGTGCCAGGAAGAAAGGAAACCACAAAATTAAAACGTGTGAAAAACAAGGCCCACCTGGCCTGTCTAGGATTAAGTCGCTTGGCAGATTCCAGATAAACCAGATTCTTATGGTCCGTAAGGACCACCACCTGATGTTTGGCTCCCTCCAGCCAATGTCTCCACTCCTCAAAAGCCCACTTCATGGCCAATAACTCCCGATTACCCACGTCATAATTACGTTCAGTAGGAGAAAATTTTCGAGAGAAAAAGGCACAAGGGTTACTTTTAGAGGTCTCTGGATCTCTTTGGGACAAAACGGCACCTGCCCCAATTTCAGAGGCATCAACCTCCACCTGAAATGGCAGAGAAACATCAGGCTGCCGTAGAATAGGAGCAGAAGTGAATCTCTGCTTAAGCTCCTGAAACGCAGAGACTGCCTCAGGAGGCCAATTCACCACATCAGAACCCTTTTTGGTCAAATCAGTTAATGGTTTAACAATAACCGAGAAATTACCAATAAATTTACGATAAAAATTGGCAAAACCCAAAAATCTCTGAAGAGCCTTTAATGAAGTAGGTTGGACCCAATCACAGATGGCCTGAACCTTGACCGGGTCCATTTCAATAACAGATGGGGACAAAATGAATCCCAAAAATGAGATCCTCTGTACGCCAAAAAGACACTTTGATCCCTTCACATACAGAGCATTCTCTCTCAAAATCTGGAATACAGTTCGAACATGTTTCACATGAGAGTCCCAGTCATTGGAAAAAATCAAGATATCATCCAAATAAACAATCAGAAATTTATCCACAAAATCCCTGAAAATGTCATTCATGAAGGACTGGAAGACAGAAGGAGCATTAGTGAGCCCAAAGGGCATCACAAGGTACTCAAAATGCCCCTCAGGGGTATTAAATGCCGTCTTCCATTCATCCCCGTGCTTAATGCGAATAAGGTTATATGCCCCCCTGAGGTCAAGCTTGGTAAACCAAGTAGCGTTTTTCACCCTGGAAAACAGGTCAGAAATCAAGGGTAACGGGTATTGATATTTCACAGTAATATTGTTCAAAAGACGATAATCAATACACGGCCTTAATGAACCATCTTTTTTGGCCACAAAGAAAAAACCGGCACCTAAGGGTGAAGAGGATGGTCTGATATGACCCTTCTCCAATGACTCCTTGATATAAGACCGCATAGCGTCATGTTCAGGTACAGACAAGTTAAAAAGGCGACCTTTAGGGAATTTACTACCAGGCACTAATTCAAAAGCGCAGTCATAGCTCCTATGGGGAGGCAAGGATGCAGATTTACTTTTGCTAAACACATCAGAAAAATCAATCAAAAAGTCAGGAACATCCTGAGCCTGGGGGAGGCAGAAAGAACAGGAGTGTTGGTATTAACACATTGGCAGCCCCAACTGGTTACAGACACAGATTTCCAATCCAAAACAGGATTATGAGACTGTAACCAAGGGAAACCCAGCACGATAATGTCATGCAGATTATACAGAACCAAAAATTTGCAGCTCTCCTGATGATCAGGTTCAACCCTCATTATCACCTGAGTAGAGAACTGAGGTTTATTCTCAGCCAAAGGGGTAGAATCGATCCCCAGTAGGGGAATAGACTTCTGTAGGGTATCAAGGGAAACCCACAATGTTTAGCAAAATCAAAATCCATCAGGTTAATAGCTGCTCCCGAATCAACGAAAGCCTGAGCAGAAAATGAGGACAGAGAGCATATCAGAGTAACAGTTAATAAAAACTTAGTCTGAACACTACCCAAGACAACTGAGCGTGCACAACGTCTTCCCCGCTTAGGGCAGACTGAAATAGCATGAGAGGCATCACCACAGTAGAAACATAACCCATTGCGCTTTCGAAACTCATGACGCTGTGCCCCAGAAACCACTCTATCACACTGCATGGGTTCAGAAGCAGGTTCACAAGGCAACACTATTCCACGCATACTTCTCCGCTCACGCAAACGTCTGTCAATTTGAATCGCTAATGACATAGAATCATTGAGACCAGAGGGGACAGGGAATCCCACCATAACATCCTTTACATTATCTGACAGACCCTTCCGAAAAAGGGCTGCCAAAGCGTCGTCATTCCATTTGGTCAGGACTGCCCACCTACGGAATCTCTGACAGTATAACTCAGCGTCATCAAGCCCCTGATTTAATGCCAACAAGGCTTTTTCAGCTTGATCAGTGACATTAGGCTCATCGTACAATAACCCCAAGGCCTGAAAAAATGTATCAACATCACTCAAAACAGGATCCCCAGGTGTCAGGGAAAAAGCCCAATCCTGAGGATCGCCGCGCAGGAGAGAGATGACAATTTGAACCTGCTGCGCTGCGTTCCCTGAGGACTTAGATTTTAAGGCAAAAAACAATTTACAATTATTTTTGAAATTCAGAAACTTGGCTCGATCCCCCAAAAACAAATCTGGCATGGGAATCCTAGGTTCCACAACAGGCAACCTAGCAAGATAGGTAACAATACTCCGAACCTCAGTGGCAAGCTGATCCACACGGCCAGACAACTGTGCAAACTCCATTGAGAGAAAAAATCCTCCCCAGCACCCAGAGATACAGAGGGAAAAAAAAAAAAAAAATGAACAAACAGAAAAATATCTCTGACAACTCTGACAACCTTTTTTCTTTCACAATATTTTTCCCTTCTGTGAGTACCATATAATTTTCAGTTTGGCCGGTGATACTGTTATGATTTGGTAGCTGAGGAGTGCAGGTAAAAAAGGCAATACACCAGAGCAGTTGGAATCTATGAGATTGCAGTACCCTGACTAACCACCACAACTAGAGGCAGCCGTGGAGCGTTCCTACGTTGGTCCTAGACGCCTCGTCACAGCCTGAGAAACTATCTACACCTAAAGATAGAAAGAGGAAAACTATCTGCCCCGGAGCAGATCCCCAAAGAACATAGAAAGCCCCCAAACATGTAATGGCGGTTAGACAAGAAGAAATACTGACACAGACAGAAAATAGTATGAGCAAACGTTGGGGCCCAAACTACCTAAATAGAAAAGGATAGGAAGGGCACTTACTGCAATCCCAAAAAACCCTGAAAAGCACCAACTCTACTAATTTCAAAAACACCTGAGATCACACGACCTCTACCACCTAAATTAGTTCTCTGGTGTAACAAAATCAAAACAGCAGCCACTGAAAAAACTGGAAAAAGCAAATGTACAAAAATCAGTGGCTGAACTAAACTGAGAGGGCAAAAGCCCCCGGAGGGGACCCTGAAGGCCCCCACAGAAGTGCAGGACAAAATGCAAAAATCAAGCACAAAAACAAAAAGAAGAAAATGTCTTATCTGATATCAGGAGATGCAGACACGACACAGCAGGCTACAAAGGAAACAGGAATCAAGGATTGAGACCAGAACAATTGATCACCGGCAACCCTGATGGGAAGGCGACTCCCTTATATAAGACCAGTCAGTAACACCTGATTCCCAATCCTCACAATCTTCACTGGACAGTCCAGTACCGCTTGTAACCACCAGAGGGAGCCTCTGCTCAGAACTCATTTCAAGTCCATTCACAACAGGTAACTTGGCCTCTGGGAGCAGTTTTACAGAACAGTCATAGACGCGATGAGGAGGTAGTTCCTGACACCCTTTCTCCGAGAATACATCCTCAAAGTCCGCCAGAAATGGAGGTAAAACCCTAGGAGTGACCGCACCGATAACCGTATTCATGCAGTTTTTATTACAGAATTCACTCCATTGGCTTATCTCTCTGGATTGCCAATCAATAACTGGGTTATGCTTAGTTAACCAAGGAAGGCCCAACACTATAGGAGTGGGAAGACCCTCCAACACGTAACAAGACAACAGTTCTTTATGTATCGCCCCCACTTGAAGTTTTACGTTATGCACCGCTTGCAAAAAACTTCCCTGACCGAGAGGTCTGGCGTCGATCGAGAATATGGGGATGGGTTTAGCCAACACACTCAATTGCATACCTTGAACCCGGGCAAACTGAGCGTCCACCAGATTAGCCCCGGCCCCACTATCCAGAAGAACAGATATCCTCTCAGTTCTCGTACCCACCACCACCTCCGCCGGTACGAGAAACAGACGAACTTAGGGACGAAATACTTACTCCCAGATTGCCGTCCACCACACAACCTGGGATCAATAGTTTTCCGACGACCCATTACTCTGCAAAGGACGGGATGGACACCCCCCAATAAAATGTCCCTTTTTCCCACAGAAGAAACAACTTCTAGTCTTGTGGCGCCCCGCCGGTCCCCTCCCCCGGAATGATGTCCCTCCTAATTGCATAGGCTCCTCGGGACTGACCAGGGGAACCTCCATATAAGGGACCCTTGAGGAAGGTGGAGTCATCACATGGAGCGGAATTACCCCGCACCTCTCCCGAAGCCGTCTGTCAATACGAATAGCAAGGGTCATAGCGGCTTCCAATGACGCGGGAGGGTCATACTGTGCCAATACATCCTTTAATTTGTCAGATAACTGACAAAACTGGCTCCTAAGAGCCGGGTCATTCCACTGGGTGTCCGTGGCCCACCTACGGAACTCCGAACAGAATTCCTCCGCCGGACGATCTCCCTGCTGGATCCTACGTAACTTTGATTCAGCAAGGGAGATCCGATCCGGGTCATCATATACAAGACCCAGAGCTGCAAAAAACCTATCCACTGACTGGAGAGCCGGGGAGCCCGGGGGAAGGGAGAACGCCCATGATTGTGGGTCCCCTTGTAGGAGCGAGATGACAATTCCCACCCTTTGCTCATCACTCCCCGATGACAGTGGCCGCAGCCGAAAGTACAATTTACATGCCTCCCGGAAAACAAAAAACTTGTCTCGCCCCCCAGTGAACCTGTCAGGGAGAGCTACTTTAGGTTCTGGTTCGGCTTGCTCCGGGGGGTACAAAACCTTGGACTTAACGTCCGCCAGCTCCATGGACAAACTCTGCAACTGCCGAACAAGACTGGCTACTGGATCCATGGTAGCTGGAGAAATTTTTTTTTTTTTTTTATGGTCGGTGAAAATGTCACGCTGTTACTGCATACATGAGGTCCGGGGTCTATGTGACCCTAAGCTGGGGTCCTGACTAATCCCTCTACCTGGAGGTAATGTTGATGGTACAGAGGTCCAGGCCGCCAGCGTAATCCCTACCTCCTGAGGATCCCTGAACCTCAGTGATCTAGTCCTGAGAAGGACCCTGATCACAACACCGGGGACTGGAAGGTATATGCCTAGACACAGTAATAGACGAACAAGACAGTACAAGGGGTAAACTAAAATCCACCTTGCATACCAAACTCTCACCACAAAAAACAGAGGGAACACCAACGGGTACAGAGATAAATGATAAAGCGAGGAGGGGAGAAAAGACCACACCAGGTACTCTTCAATTCAGACTTCACAACACCACGATCCGCTCTGCTGGTCTGCATGAATGCTTTCACCGACATTTCCCTAGCAGACTGGCAGGTATTTGAAGGAATCCAATTACAGCAACATTATTTTCAGCTGGGCGAGGCTGGCTTTGTCTAGCACAGAGAGAGGGAGAATTAACTCCCTCACTGCCGAAAAACACCCAGCACCAGAAACTCAGCTGTGAGAAGTCAGGGTGTGCAATCGCGACGATCTTCGTAGCGACACACCCGTGACACGTGCTCGTTGATACTCGGATGTCACTTGAGTATCTGGGCGCTTGGAATTACTCGGTGAGCATTAGCCGTTGCTTGGATCTGAAGGTTGAATTCCCCACTCCGCATGTTTGGTGTCTGTTACACAGCCAATTAACATGCAGGGGATTGCCTGCCAGTCACTGTAAAGCCGTAGCCATCTCGGAAGTGGCATTACTGTGATTGGCTGGCCATATTATATAATCAGGGGTTATAAAAGAACAGGTGCCGCCATGCTCAGCACACTGACGCCAGTGCATAACTCAGGGACAGTTCTTATTGGAGGAAGAGACAGGCCTGTGTGTGCACAGTATAACAAATCAGAGTCCTGTAGTGTTGATACTGATGCTGAACCATGATATTAACAGTACTTTAAGGGCTAATCTTGTGCTTTGTTGTTTGTATCACATACATTCTGCATTTAGCCTAGCGAGGGACAGTTGCATGAGCAGAGGGATTGGCTGAATACAGTCTCTAGGCAGGGCTTAATGCTTTACAGCAATAGCACAGAAAGAGGACTTAGATATCCTCCAAAAATTCAAAAATACAGCAAAAAAAGGCAGAGATGCTCACCTGCCCAGGCCTTCAAACAAATGCACTATCAGGATGCAGTGGACCCACATAGTTAAGATGACGGCAACACAGGTGCAAGAATACCGATACATGGAGGGGGCGGCTGCTTGGTATATTGATGCACAAAGAAGACTTGTATGCAGCGCCGTTCACATTATGGCAATGCACAGCATCCAGTTAAACAGCCTAGTATTTACACCCTTCTATTAGATCAGGCGGGCTGCCCAGCACTATTAAAATGCATGCCATGTGAACAGACACCACAGTCTACAAGACCAAATGGGCCCACATGCACCCTGTAAAATAAAGTGCAAAAAACACATTAAAAAATATATTAAATAATGTGAGGTATTAGTTGGTATTTTGGCCACAGTACGTAAGCTTGTAATCCACTTCACGGATCCTCATGTTTACAAGTAACTACACTAAACAGCAATAGCACAGAAAGAGGACTTAGATATCCTCCAAAAATTCAAAAATACAGCAAAAAAAGGCAGAGATGCTCACCTGCCCAGGCCTTCAAACAAATGCACTATCAGGATGCAGTGGACCCACATAGTTAAGATGACGGCAACACAGGTGCAAGAATACCGATGAGTCTGTAGCTGTAGTCTGCAGTCTGTAGCTAAATATATAGCAGCAACAGTTGACCACATTCTTTTTTTGGGGGGTGAAAAAATAAACTATAGCGTTATCCATAGAGTATTACGTGCTTTGTGGTGCTTTTGGTGGTATATAACACTCCAAATAAGCGTTGAGAAATTTTTCTGGATTGAATTTGTCATCCATACACTTTTACGTGCTTTGTGTTACATTATGGTGATATTAAACTAAAAAAACGCTTTGACTGCTGCAGGTGACCAATTTTTTTTATTTTTTAGTAAAAAATAAACTTGGTTTCCAGAGACCTATCAATTAGAAAATTCATAACGGGTAAAGTAAGGGACACGGAAGTGTAGGTGCTAATGATGGTGCACATAGATGCCGAGGACGAGGGACAGATGTGACTACGCCTGTTGCTGAATCACAAGAACCGAGCCCATCCACATCACACAGGTTCCTGTCCCACTTTGCAGGAAGGTAAGGTACACCACTTTTAAAGACAGAACAGTGCAAACAAGTGGTTGGTTAGCAGATAATGCTTCTAGCATGCTGATCCTCCTTCCATTTTGAGTCCCAGGAGATTAGTGATCCCACACTAGGACACTCTTAGAAGTTCTTTACAACATCATTTCTTGATTGTGGCCTCTCAACCTGCATATTCCAAGAGGACATTCTGTTTAATGATGCACAAAACTTAGAGCACCCACATTTTGTCTAAAGAGGAAGATAATGATGAGGCACAGCTGTCGAAAAGTCAGGTTGTTGTTAAGTCACGAAGTTAGGAGGACCAATATGCAGCGGTGGTAGACGAGGTGGTGGGTGAAGAGGTCAGTGACTCAAGGTGGCATGCAGAGCGAGGCCAGAAGCACTGATGGGGATAGATCGACTGCACCAAAACAGGCAGAAAGAAGCATTGGAGTGATCAGAGGGAAAAGGCAGGCAACCGTTCCGTAGAGTTCTGACACTTGTGAATTTCTCCATCAAAGAGTTAGGAGTTCCCCAGTCTGGGAGTTTTTTAAAGAAAATTCTGAGACCTAATCACTAAGAGCCTAACTGCCATTAGAATGATCAAGCACATGTCATCTAAGCACCCGACGTCAGGCTCTATGATTCGTGCAAGCGGTTGACGCCACTGCCTCTTCTAATGTGCTTCCCAATCCCCTGTTTATGACACTGGTGCAGATGCCTCCCGGCCTGCACCTGTCCTTGCACATTATGATGATCCATCATTAGGTAATTTGAAATCGTCCTAGCACAACGTTCAGCCAGATTTGCCAGAGCCTCTGATCAAGGTATGCTGCGCCACCGTTTGCTACGATTACAGCTGCAAGTCGCTTGATATGTCTCTATCAGTTTGGTACATCGAGAGACTGAAATTCTTGCCATTCTTCCTTGGCAAACAGCTCGAGCTCAGTGAGGTTGGATGGAGATCGTTTGTGAACAGCAGTTTTCAGCTCTTTCCACAGATTCTCGATTGGATTCAGGTCTGGACTTTGTATCCACATCTTTAAACTTCTCCACAACAGTATCACGGACCTGCCTGTTGTGTTCCTTGGTCTTCATAACGCTCTCTGTGCTTCAAACAGAACCCTGAGACTATCACAGAGCAGGTGCATTTATACGGAGACTTGATTACACACAGGTGGATTATATTTAGCATCATTAGTCATTTAGGACAACATTGGATCATTCAGAGATCCACAATGAACTTCTGGAGTGAGTTTGCTGCACTGAAAGTAAAGGGGCTGAATAATATTGCACGTCTCACTTTTCAGTTTTTGTATTTCCACAAAAATTTAAAATAACCAATAAATTTTGTTCCACTTCACAATTGTGTCCCACTTGTTGTTGATTCTTCACCAAAGATTAACATTTGGTATCTTTACGTTTGAAGCACAATATGTGGGAAAAGGTTGAAAAGTTCCAGGGAGCCGAATACTTTCACAAGGCACTATGTAGTACTCATGGGCCACAGTATATAGGGCCTATAAGTCACAGTATATAGTGCCCATCAGTCACAATATATAGTGCTCATCAGTCACAGTATATAGTGCTCATCAGTTACTGTATATAGTGCCCATCAGTCACGGTATATAGAGCTCATCAGTCACTGTATATAGTGCCCATCAGTCACAGTATATAGTGCTCATCAGTTACTGTATATAGTGCCCATCAGTCACAGTATATAGTGCTCATCAGTTACTGTATATAGTGCCCATCAGTCACGGTATATAGAGCTCATCAGTCACAGTATATAGTGTCCATCAGTCACAGTATATAGTGCTCATCAGTCACTTTATATAGTGCTCATCAGTCACAGTATATAGTGCTCATCAGTCACTGTATATAGTGCTCATCAGTCAATGTATATAGTGCTCCTCAGTCACAGTATATAGTGCTCCTTAGTCCAGGGTTCGACAAACCCGGGCGCCAGTGTCACGCTGTATAGCAGATATATATATGAGATGTCAGTAATCTATATCAAAAGGGCAACATACTATATAACATGCGCATAGATATATTATAACATGGATTTACCTGATAGAATGTCCAGTGGGTCAAAACGGAATCCGTTATACGCTGTCTCCGGCTAGAGGGTGACCGGGGTCTAAGCTGACCCTAAACTGGGGTCCTAACTAATCCCTCAACCTGGAGGTACTGTTAAAGGTACAGAGGTCCAGGCCACCAGCGTAAACCCTGTCTCCTATCAATCCCTGCCAACTGTATTCTAGTCCTAAGAAGGACCCTGAATACCACCAAAGGGAATGAACAGGTAACGGATAATGAACAGAAAGACATACAAGAAAGAGAAGGAATAAAGTAAATAAAGTCTTACATACAACACTCACACACAGTAGGAACACCTAAGGTCTCAGAGATAAACTATAAGCTATAAGAGTAAAAACAACTAATGAACTCTTAGCTTAAATATTCTCAGAACCGATCCAGACTGCTGAACTACATGAATGCTTTCACCGGCGTCTAACACCCAGACTGGCAGAAATATAAAGGAAACTAATTAGAACATAATCAAAAGCAGCCGGGCGAGGCTGCACCTAGCCTTAGCAAAGAGCTAGGAAAAATTAACTCTCACATTACCAAAAAACAAAGAAACAGAAGCTCAGCTGTGAGAAGTCAGAATGTGCAATCGCGACGATCTTTGTGGCGATGCACCCATGACAGTACCCCCCCTTCTACGAGGGGCCTCCGGACCCTCATGACCAGGTCTGTCCGGGTGAGTTGTGTGAAAGGTCCGTCCACGTTATCATTGACCACCACTGAAGGAGGAGGTAGAGGTGACGGTATGACTGGTGCCACATACTTTTTAAGTAATGACTTGTGAAACACATTATGAATTTTAAACGTAGGAGGGAGGTCCAGACGAAATGCCACAGGATTAATTATGGAACTGATCCTGTACGGCCCGATGAATCTGGGACCCAACCTCCAGGAGGGAACTTTAAGTTTAATATTCCTGGTAGACAACCACACCAGATCATTCACCTTCAGATCTCGACCAGAAACTCTCCCCCTATCAGCCATCCGTTTGTAACGGTTCTCCGTAACCTTCAGTCTTAACTGATCTGGAACTATCAGTCTCCCTGGAAGTCCCACAGGGGCGTCCCCCTGAGCCCCCAATACCTCCCCCTCAAGCTCAGAGCATACAGCTGACACCACAACTCCCTCCTGAGGAATAGGAACCGGATCATCCATCCTCCCGGTCCCTGGGAAAGTACGAGATAAGGCATCAGGAAGCAACTTTATTGAGCAGTCATATGCGCGATGAGGAGGTAACTCTTTACACCCCTTCTCTGAGAACATCTCCCCAAAGTCCTCCAGAAAAGGAGGCAAAGTCCTAGGCACAACTGCACCGATGACCGTGCTCATGCAGTTATTCTTGCAAAATTCACCCCACTGGCTTATCTTTCTGGATTGCCAATCAATCACTGGGTTATGTTTAGCCAACCAAGGAAGTCCCAACACAATAGGAGCAGGCAGACCCTCCAACACATAACAAGACAATTGCTCTTTATGCATTGCCCCTACTCGAAGATCTATGTTATGAACAGCTTGTACCAAGCTACCTTGACCAAGAGGTCTAGAATCAATAGAGAGTATAGGGACCGGTTTGGCCAATACACTCAGTTGCATACCATGCACCTGGGCAAACCGAGCGTCCACAAGATTAGCCCCGGACCCACTATCAAGAAAAACAGAAATCCTCTCAGTTCTAGTACCAATCACCACCTCCGCAGGCACGATAAACTGAGAGGGATTTGGGGACGAAATACAGACTCCCAGGTTAACTCCTTGGGTCAAAGAGGTCCGGGATGGACAACCCCCAACAAAATGTCCCTCTCTCCCGCAAAAGAAACACCTTCTAGCCTTGCGGCGCACCGCCGATTCCCTCCTACAAAATGATGTCCCTCCCAACTGCATGGGTTCCTCAGAACAGACCAGGGGAACCTCAGTATAAGGGACTTTAGTAGTAGGTGGAGTCATCATGGGGGGCGGAGTTACCTCGCGTCTTCCCCGAAGTCGTCTATCAATGCGAATAGCGAGGGCCATAGCAGCCTCCAGTGATGGAGGAGAATCATACTGAGCCAACACATCTTTTAATTTGTCAGACAACCCTTGACAAAACTGGCTCCTAAGAGCTGGGTCATTCCACTGCGTATCTGTTGCCCATCTACGGAACTCAGAAGAATATTCCTCCGCTGGACGATTTCCTTGCCGTATTTTACGTAACTTTGTTTCAGCAAGGGAAACTCGATCCGGATCATCATATACCAGACCCAGGGCAGTAAAAAATCGATCCACTGACTGGAGATCTGGGGAGCCTGGAGGAATAGAGAACGCCCAAGATTGAGGGTCCCCTTGTAAGAGCGAGATAACAATTCCCACCCTCTGCTCTTCACTCCCAGATGACCGAGGCCGCAGCCGAAAGTACAATTTACATGCCTCCCGGAAAGTAAAAAATTTGTCCCGCCCACCAGTGAATCTGTCCGGGAGAGCAACCTTAGGTTCAGATCTGGTTTGCTCCGGGGGGACAAAACCTTGGACTTAATGTCTGCAAATTCCATGGACAACCCCTGCAACTGTCGGGCCAGCTGGGCTACTGGATCCATGACAGCTGGGGAGAATCTTTTTGGCCGGTGAAAATGTCACGCTGTATAGCAGATATATATATGAGATGTCAGTAATCTATATCAAAAGGGCAACATACTATATAACATGCGCATAGATATATTATAACATGGATTTACCTGATAGAATGTCCAGTGGGTCAAAACGGAATCCGTTATACGCTGTCTCCGGCTAGAGGGTGACCGGGGTCTAAGCTGACCCTAAACTGGGGTCCTAACTAATCCCTCAACCTGGAGGTACTGTTAAAGGTACAGAGGTCCAGGCCACCAGCGTAAACCCTGTCTCCTATCAATCCCTGCCAACTGTATTCTAGTCCTAAGAAGGACCCTGAATACCACCAAAGGGAATGAACAGGTAACGGATAATGAACAGAAAGACATACAAGAAAGAGAAGGAATAAAGTAAATAAAGTCTTACATACAACACTCACACACAGTAGGAACACCTAAGGTCTCAGAGATAAACTATAAGCTATAAGAGTAAAAACAACTAATGAACTCTTAGCTTAAATATTCTCAGAACCGATCCAGACTGCTGAACTACATGAATGCTTTCACCGGCGTCTAACACCCAGACTGGCAGAAATATAAAGGAAACTAATTAGAACATAATCAAAAGCAGCCGGGCGAGGCTGCACCTAGCCTTAGCAAAGAGCTAGGAAAAATTAACTCTCACATTACCAAAAAACAAAGAAACAGAAGCTCAGCTGTGAGAAGTCAGAATGTGCAATCGCGACGATCTTTGTGGCGATGCACCCATGACAGCCAGGTCGCCAGTGGCGCCTAGAAAATCATGCCTGGCGCCCGGGTTTGTCGGGGCCCTGAGCAGGCGGGGGCCCACTCGCCGTCGGGCACCCCGGCGCCCGTTAGCGGAGGAGAGCGGTGTCAGCACCGCCACCCGCCCCCGCCTGCTCAGGGCCCCGGCAGCAGCTGGCACAATACTTACCTCTCCCGTGCCTCCGCTGCCGCAGCTCCGGTCTCCAGGGGGCGCCGGCGCTTCCTCTCACAGCAGCCGCTGAATGACGTCATCATTCAGCGGCCGGCTGTGACAGAGAGCGCGGACGCCGGACAGGTGAGATGTGTGTGTATGTGTCTGTCTGCATCAGTGTGTGTGTGTACAGTCATGGCCAAAAGATTTGAGAATGACACAAATATTATATTTTCACATGATCTGCTGCCCTCTGGTTTTTATGTGTGTTTTGACAGATGTTTTTATCACAGACAGAAATATAATTGCAAACATATGAGTAACAAAAGCTTATAATGACAGTTAGAATGAGTTAATGCAGCAAGTCAATATTTGCAGTGTTGACCCTTCTTCTTCAGGACCTCTGCAATTCTCCCTGGCATGCTCTCAATCAACTTCTGGACCAAATCCTGACTGATAGCAGTCAATTCTTGCACAATCAATGTTTCATTTTGTCAGAATTTTTAGGTTTTTGTTTGTCCACCCGTCTCTTGATGATTGACCATAAGTTCACAATGAGATTAAGATCTGGGGAGTTTCCAGGCTATGGACCCAAAATCTCTATGTTTTGTTCCCTGAGCCATTTAGTTATCACCTTTGCTTTATGGCAAGGTGCTCCATCATGCTGGAAAAGGCAATGTTGATCGCCTAACTGCTCTTGGAGGGTTGGGAGAAGATGCTCTTGGAGGACATTCTGGTACCATTCTTTATTCATAGCTGTGTTTTTAGGCAAGACTGTGAGAGAGCCGATTCCCTTGGCTGAGAAGCAACCCCACACATGAATGGTTTCAGGATGCTTAACAGTTGGCATGAGACAAGACTGGTGGTAGCGCTCACCTTGTCTTCTCCGAATGAGGCGTTTTCCTGATGTCCCAAACAATCGAAAAGGGGATTCATCAGAGAAAATAACTTTACCCCAGTTCTCAGCAGTCCACTGTCTGTACCTTTTGCAGAATATCAGTCTGTCCATGATGTTTTTTCTGGAGATAAGTGGCTTTTTTGCTGCCCTCCTTGAGACCAGGCCTTGCTCCAAGAGTCTCCGCCTCACAGTGCGTGCAGATGCACTCACACCTGCCTGCTGCCATTCCTGAGCAAGCTCTGCACTGCTGGTAGCCCGATCCCGCAGCTGAAACACTTTTAAGAGACGGTCCTGGCGCTTGTTGGTCTTTCTTGGGCGCCCTGGAGCCTTTTTGGCAACAATGGAACCTCTCTCCTTGAAGTTCTTGATGATGCGATAGATTGTTGACTGAGGTGCAATCTTTCTAGCTGCGATACTCTTCCCTGTTAGGCCATTTTTGTGCATTGCAATGATGACTGCACGTGTTTCTTTAGAGATAACCATGGTTAACAGAAGAGAACAATGATGCCAAGCACCAGCCTCCTTTTAAAGTGTCCAGTGGTGTCATTCTTACTTAATCATGACAGATTGATCTCCAGCCATGTCCTCATCAACACCCACACCTGTGTTAATGGAGCAATCACTGAAAAGAGGTTAGCTGGTCCTTTTAAGGCAGGGCTGCAATGATGTTGAAATGTGTTTTGGGGGGTAAAGTTCATTTTCTAGCCAAATATTGACTTTGCAAGTAATTGCTGTTAAGCTGATCACTCTTTATAACATTCTGGAGTATATGCAAATTGCCATTAGAAAAAGTGAAGCAGTAGACTTTGTAAAAATTAATATTTGTGTCATTCTCAAAACTTTTGGCCATGACTGTATGTGTCTGTCTGCATCAGTGTGTGTGTGTGTCTGTCTGCATCAGTGTGTGTGTGTGTGTGTGTATATGTGAGAGAGTGCTTGTGTGCTGCATGTGTGATGCTGGTGGGGGGAGGGCAGTGATGATGGCGAGGCATTGATGATAATGGGGAGGGATTGATGATAATGGGGAGGCATTGATGATGATGGGGAGGCATTGATAATTGGGAGGCATTGATAATGGGGAGGCATTGATGATGGGGAGCCATTGATGATGATGGGGAGTCATTGATGATGGGGAGGCATTGATGATGATGGGGAGGCATTGATGATAATGGGGAGATGTTGATGGGGAGGCATTGATGATGATGGGCAGGCATTGATGATGATGGGGAGACATTGATGATAATGGGGAGGCATTGATGATGATGGGGAGGCATTGATAATGGGGAGGCATTGATAATGGGGAGGCATTGATGATGGGGAGGCATTGATGATGGTGAGGCATTGATGATGATGGGGAGGCATTGATGATGATGGGGTGGCATTGATGAAAATGGGGAGGCATTGATGATGATGGGGAGGCATTGATGATAATGGGGAGATGTTGATGGGGAGGCATTGATGATGATGATGGGCAGGCATTGATGATGATGGGCAGGCATTGATGATAATGGGGAGGCATTGATGATGATGGGGAGGCGATGATGATGATGGGGAGGCGATGATGATGATGGGGAGGCGATGATGATGATGGGGAGGCATTGATGATGATGGGGAGGCGATGATGATGATGGGGAGGCGATGATATGATGATGAGGCAATGATGATGATGGGCAGGCATTGATGATGATGGGGAGGCCATGATGATGATGGGGAGGCAATGATGATGATGAGGAGTCAATGATGGTGATGGGGAGGCGATGATGATGAAATGAAAAAAAAATTCTGGCTCCTAAATTTTTGGCTGGCTCCTAGATTCTGAACAACTTTGTCGACCCCTGCCTTAGTCACAGTATATAGTGCCCATCAGTCACTGTATATAGTGCTCCTCAGTCACAGTATATAGTGCCCATCAGTCAGTATATAGTGCCCATCAGTCAGTATATAGTGCTCCTCAGTCACAGTATATAGGGCTCATTAGTCACAGTATATAGTGCCCATAAGTCACTGTATATAGTGTCTATCAGTCATGGTATATAGTGCTCATCAGTTACTGTATACAGTACTCATCATTCACAGTATATAGTGCTCATCAGTCACTGTATATAGTGCATATCAGTCACTGTATATAGTGCTTATCAGTCACTGTATATAGTGCCCATTAGTCACTGTATATAGCAGTCATCAGTCACTGTATATAGTGGTTATTTGTCACAGGATATAGCGCTTATCATTTATAGTACACACACGGCTCCGCTCGGAAAAAAATCGTACACACACGGCTCCACTCCGTATACCGCGTGCACACATGGCTCCACTCTGTACACCTCATACACATATGGCTCTGCTCCATACACCTCTTTACACGCGGCTCTGCTTCGTACCCCTTGCACACACGGCTCCTCTCCATACACCTCGTACACATACGGCTCTGCTCCGTACACCTTGTACACGCGCGGCTCCTCTCTGTACACCTCGTACACACATGGCTCTGCTCCGTACACCCCGTACACATGCGGCTCTGCTCCATACACCTCGTACACACACACGGCTCCGCTCCGTATACCTTGTACACACACGGCTCCGCTCCGTACACCTCGTACACACACGGCTCCGCTCTGTACACCTCGTACACACACGGCTCCGCTCTGTACACCTTGTACACACACAACTCTGCTCCATACACCTCATACACACACAGCTCCGCTCTGTACACCTCATACACACACGGCTCCGCTCTGTACACCTCGTACACACACGGCTCCGCTCTGTACACCTCGTACACACACAACTCCGCTCCGTACACCTCGTATACACACGGCTCCGCTCTGTACACCTCATACACACACGGCTCCGCTCCGTACACCTCGTACACACACGACTCTGCTCCGTACACCTCGTACACACACGGCTCCGCTCCGTACACCTCGTATACACACGGCTCCGCTCCGTACACCTCATACACACACGGCTGCGCTCCGTACACCTCATACACACACGACTCCGCTCCGTACACCTCGTACACACACGGCTCAGCTCCGTACACCTCGTACACACACGGCTCAGCTCCGTACACCTCGTACACACACGGCTCAGCTCCGTACACCTCGTACACACACGGCTCAGCTCCGTACACCTCGTACACACACGGCTCAGCTCCGTACACCTCGTACACACACAGCTCCGCTCCGTACACCTAGTACACACACGGCTCCGCTCCGTACACCTCTTACACACATGGCTCTGCTCCGTACACATACACACACGGCTCCGCTCCGTACACCTCGTACACACACGGCTCAGCTCCGTACACCTCGTACACACACAGCTCCGCTCCGTACACCTAGTATACACACGGCTCCGCTCTGTACACCTCATACACACACGGCTCCGCTCCGTACACCTCGTACACACACGACTCTGCTCCGTACACCTCGTACACACACGGCTCCGCACCGTACACCTCGTATACACACGGCTCCGCTCCGTACACCTCATACACACACGGCTCCGCTCCGTACACCTCGTACACACACGGCTCCGCTCCGTACACCTCGTACACACACGGCTCAGCTCCGTACACCTCGTACACACACAGCTCCGCTCCGTACACCTAGTACACACACGGCTCCGCTCCGTACACCTCTTACACACATGGCTCTGCTCCGTACACCTCATACACACACGGCTCCGCTCCGTACACCTCGTACACACACGGCTCAGCTCCGTACACCTCGTACACACACAGCTCCGCTCCGTACACCTAGTACACACACGGCTCCGCTCCGTCCACACTGTAAACCCTCCTGACCGCACACATACACTTCCCCTCATCCAGCACCATGACAACCAGCACAGCAGAGTCCTGCACACACTGAGGCCCTGATCATGTGACCCTGACTCCTCCCCTTCCTGTGACCTCATCACAGGTCCTGTGCACACACTGCGGCCCCTGATCATGTGACCCTGACTCCTCCCCTTCCTGTGACCTCATCACAGGTCCTGTGCACAGAGCAGCTGTAGAACAGTCCGGCCGCGGGGTCTCACCTGCTCTTCATTCTCTTCTTCATCCTGGATCCATAGAGCTGAATAGAGGAGCGATGTTCCTTCAGTCTGAGGAGAATTGATGGGGACGTTTCTCCAACCTCCACTTTACCCAGTAAATCCCCCCAGGACTGCAGCAGGTGAAGACCCCGATATCCACAGGTGTCCCCTCTAATGGGGGGAACTGTCACCTCTAATAATCCTCGCACAGTTCTGACAAACACGGAGAAGTGTCCCTTTATGGAGGTGACAGAAAGTCTGTTTAGTCCCTTTATCTTCATAGTATCAGCTCTAATCCAATGGTGAGAGAGCGATTTACCCCGAAGAGCCGCAGATTGTGGGGTCGTTATACAGTGTGATATTCAGGGGTCTGTGGGGGAACGTGTGTTACTCTAATAGTACAGAGCCGCTTTCTGGGGTCACACAGTGTAATGTTCCTACAAAACCTCCATCAGTAGAAGATGAAGATGTCGTCCTCATCATGAAGTAGTTATTCCTCATGTCACGTGTAATGAATATCTCCTGCAGTATTACTAATGCCGATTCCAGGGTCGGTAATGAGAGGAGAATTAGCGTTATGGAAGATGAGTCTATGAGGAACGTATTCAGCTGCCGACTCCGAGGAAGAAACTGCTTGTTGTCTGTGGCCGAAATATATAGGTGTTAGAACCCTCTTGTTAGGTTTTGTTTCAGTTTGCTGGTCACATGACCTTTTTACCCTATTTAGTCTGGCCCCGCCCTTCTGGCTTTGCTGGACTTCATTGTATTATCTACTCTTAAGCTAGCCGGGTGCTTAGGTGCCTTACTCTGTCAGTTTTGCTAGATCTTAGTATCTCTTAGTATTTGTTTTCTGTTTTATTTTCCCTGCTACACTTTCTGTTAGGAGGTGTCCACCTTTTCACCCAGTCCCTAGATCTTGTAGGGATTCCTCCCTCGCAACTATAGGTCTTCGTTCAGACTAGCTGAGGACTTTAGCGGGTCAGGATCAGGTCCCCCGTTACATCGTAGGGATCCAGCTCAGTCCTATTGTAGGGACAGAATTCCCACCTTTCCTTAGTGCTTGTAGCAGTTCATAACAGTAAGTCCAGCCAAAAGAAAAAAAAAAAAAAATCTCTAAGGAAAGATTTCCTGTTTTCCATCATGGTGTCGGTTCAGGATTTGGTTCAGCGCCTGCAGGGACTCTCTCTGGAGGTAGCTGAGATAAAGCAACACGTGAGTAGTTGTTCTGGAGCACATTTCGTGGAGCCAAAGGTACGTTTGCCTGATTTATTTTTTGGTGAACAACAAGATTTCTCCTTCGTCTCATTGGGGGACACAGGACTGTGGGTGTATGCTACTGCCGCTAGGAGGCTGACACTAAGTAAACATAAAAAAGGTTAGCTCCTCCTCCGCCGTATACACCTCAGCACTGGCCGCAGGCAAACCCAGTTATTGCTTAGTGTCTGATGGAGGCACACGTCTGGTTCTTTTTCCAGACCATTTTTTTTTTTTTTCTCTCTCCCACGAAGATGAGATAGGGGCGACGGATCCTATTGAAAGGGTCCGATCTCCCCAAACCATCAACGGGCGAGCACGTGGAGTAAAGCCTCCAACGTATCCTCTCCCACAACGTGGGACACGAATGCCGGACTTAGCCCTGACCACCCTAAGGTATTGAAACCCTAGGTTGTACAGAGGCAGGAGTTTGTCCGTGCAGCCCCACTGCGCCACCAATGCTAGACTGCGGTGCTGCAAGGAGGCGGACGGTCCCTCTCCTCATCCCCTGTAGGGGTGATGGAGTTAGGGTTCCTGCACCGTCCCACCTTTTTTACTACGAAGCCCCCTCTAAATGCATCAGGCGGAATGGCTCACCTTTTTGAAACTAGAGAAGATACTGGAACAGTTCCCGGGAGTAACGCCGCACGCATGGAACGGTGAGCGGCCGGAGCACCGCAAGTTTCGCAGGCGTCTGTGATCAGACTCTGCTTCCAGCCAGCTACAGGCTCCTGGCTCGTGTTCCGTCCCCCCCCCCCCGGGGGCGTCAGCTCCCGATGCCCGCCCCCGTCTCCTGGGTGGACGGCCAAAAATTCAGTCCCTGGCCTCGGCGGTGTTAGGCCTCGGGCAAAAATTTAGTCCCCGGGGACTAGGGCCCGAAATATAGCCGGCGCCGGCCAGAAGGTAGGCCGCGGTCGCGGGGATCCGCCCCCGGCATCGTCACCTTCCGGCGGGCCCGCCATCTGATTTTGGGGCCGCCTCCGCCGGAAATCTAGGCCGCGGCTTCGGCCGGTGCTAGGCCGCGGCTGCAAATTTAGTCCCCGGCCCAAGATATAGCGTCCGGCGTAGGCCGCGGTCGCGGGGATCCGCCCCCGGCATCGTCACCTTCCGGCGGGCCCGCCATCTGATTTTGGGGCGGCCTCCGCCGGAAATCTAGGCCGCGGCTTCGGCCGGTGCTAGGCCGCGGCTGCAAATTTAGTCCCCGGCTTCTGCCGGGGACTAGGCCGCGGCCCAGGATATAGCGTCCGGCGTCGGCCGGAGGGTAGGCCGCGGTCGCGGGGATCCGCCCCCGGCATCGTCTCCTTCCGGCGGGCCCGCCCTCTGATTTTGGGGCGGCCTCCGCCGGAAATCTAGGCCGCGTATTCGGCCGGTGCTAGGCCGCGGCTGTAAATTTAGTCCCCGGCTTTTGCTGGAGACTAGGCCGCGGCTGGAGGCGGGTCTCTGACGGCTAGGCCGCGCCTCTCGACCCTCCCCCTAAGGCTCGGCTACATGAGCTCGCCTTCCTAACAGGGGAGCGCTCTTTTTTTTTTTGAAAAATTTGGAGCCAGACGCCACTGCTACGCGGTTTAAGGACGCAGGGGGTACAGGACTGGGGTAAGTGCTTCTACCTCCAGCCTGGTTGTTCCGCTTCACTAAGTACTTTTGCGCCCCTCTGCACTCCGTTTCACTGACCGTCGCACATCCAGTTCATTGCGGACTCTGTGATAGACTCAGCATGTCCAGAAGAATTAAAGCTCATACGGTACTGTATACCGCATGCATTGCCTGTAGGTCCCCTTTTCCGCGCGCCCAGATTACTCGGGTCTGCGAAGCCTGTGACTCCGAACGGGCTCAGGAACCCGCTCCTATTGCGGAACCCAGTGCGTCAGGTCCCCCTGAATGGGCTCTGTCCCTGACTCAATCTGTGGCATCATTAACTAGAGCAATCGAGTCCCTTCAAGCTCCCGATAGGAGCAGGGACAGTGGTTCACCCGTCTTGGCGACGTCTCATGAACCTCCGGCCTGCAGGGGCCGCGCTCTCACTAGGCAGACGCAGGGGAAGCGAACCCACACTGCGTCGCCTTTGCCGTCCGGGGCCTCGGCATCTTTCAGTTCCGTCTCCCGCTCTCCCTCACCTCTGACAAGTGATCAGTATTCGGATTCTGATTCAGAAGGGTCCCTTAATTTAGAGGCACCAAATTGTCAGGACACAATTGACAGTTTGATTGAAGCTGTCAATCAAACCTTGGGGATAGACGATGAGTCCACCTTGACCTCCGGTCATAAGGTGTCCTTCAAAAGAGCCAGGCAAGCTCATAAGGTTTTTGGATCTCATCCTGAGTTTGAGGAGCTAGTGCAGCGCCACCGGGAGAAACCGGACAAGCGCTTCGCAGGACAAAAGGCTCTCAATACTAGATATCCTTTTGCTCCTGAGCTTCTTAAGAAGTGGGCGGAATCTCCTGCGGTTGATCCTCCTGTGTCGCGTTTGGCGTCTAAAACGCTCCTCTCCCTTCCTAACGGTTCCTCGATCAAGGAACCAACGGATCGTCTGATTGAAAGTTTGGACGCTCGGTGTTTGAAGCATCGGGTTCTGCTCTCTCTCCTTCTTTTGCAGCGACTTGGGTTGCTAAGGCCATGATATCCTGGTCGGAGTCTCTAAATAGAGCTCTTCATGGTATAGAGGTACCGTCTGAAGTAACCGAGATTTCTAATCAGATAGCGCTTGCAGGAGACTTCTTAATTAATTCGTCCATGGATGCGGCAAATTGCGCAGCCCTAGCTGCTGCTAATGCAATTGCCATCAGAAGATCTTTGTGGCTGAGAACCTGGCAAGCAGATTCAATCTTAAAGAAATCGCTTACATCCTTACCATATCAGAATGGTCGGTTATTTGGCGAAAGGTTGGATCAGCTCATATCTGATGCGACGGGAGGGAAGAGCAGTTTCCTTCCTCAGCAAAAGATTAAGCAGCCTTTTCGCCGACAGCTTCAGCCTCGCTTTAGGGCCTTTCGTAACCCAGGTTGGGCCGCGCCAGCTACCTCCAGCGGTTCAGGTCGGCCTAATCAGGCCAGAGATCGTCAGGTCTCCTACAGGACCAACCCTCTGGGAAGAGGGCGATCTCAACAACCAAGATCTAGAGGGTCCAAACCCCAGAGATATTCGGACAAATGACTGGAGGCAGAATCCGGTCAATTTATCCAGAGTAGGTGGCCGCTTACTCTGGTTTCGCCCATTTGGCTATCGATTACTCACGACGAGTGGGTCCGGGAGTTAGTCTCCTCGGGTACAAAATAGAATTTTCCAGCCTTCCCTCAAATCGTTTTTTTTCCCTCGCGCCTTCCCAAGGAGGAATCTCGGGTTCGCGCCTTATTCAGGGCGGTCGAGTCTCTTCGGCACAGCGGGGTTGTCGTGCCTGTACCGGAGGTCGAAAAGGGTCAGGGGTTTTATTCCAACCTGTTCATTGTACCCAAAAAGGACGGTACCGTAAGGCCCATTCTGGATCTAAAGCGACTGAACCGGTTTGTCAGAATTCGACATTTCCGAATGGAGTCTCTCCGTTCTATCATTGCAGCCATGGAAAAAGGGGAATTTCTAGCATCAATAGACATTCAGGATGCCTATCTTCACATCCCCATATTTCCTCCTCATCAGAGATTTCTTCGGTTTGCCGTCGGCAAACTTCATCTTCAGTTCGCAGCCTTGCCATTCGGGCTAGCCACAGCCCCCAGGGTGTTCACAAAGGTCATGGCTGCTGTTGTGTCCATTCTGCACTCCAGGGGGGTAGTCATCCTGCCTTACTTAGACGATCTCCTCATCAAGGGTCCGTCTTTTCAAATCTGCGAGGAAAGTGTCAGCATTACGTTAGACACCCTTGCTCGCCTGGGGTGGCTGGTGAATATGAAGAAATCATCTCCCGTGCCATCTCGGAAGATCACCTTTTTAGGGATGAATTTCGACACCGCTCAGGGGTTGATAATTCTTCCTCAGGACAAGGCCTTGGTTCTCCGTCAAGAGGTACGGATCCTTCGCCAACCAATTCCTCACACCATCCGGTTTTGCATGAGGGTCCTAGGAAGGATGGTGGCAGCAATCGAGGCTATTCCTTTTGCCCAATTTCATCTTCGCCCCCTTCAACATGCACTCTTGGCAGTATGGGACGGGAGCCCTTACTCCCTCAATCTTCGGTGCCGTCTGTCCCTGCAGGTCAGACAGACTCTAATGTGGTGGACGAAGAGCACCACTCTTCGACAGGGTCGGTTGTTTCCTCCAAATTTCTGGTTGGTTGTCACAACGGACGCCAGCCTGCTCGGATGGGGAGCAGTGTTTCGTCACCACACAGCCCAGGGAACTTGGTCTCAGCAGGAATCGACCCTCCCGATCAATATTTTAGAGATCCGAGCTATTCGGCTGGCTCTGAGGCATTTTCACCAGCATCTGGCGGGCCACCCAGTCAGAATACAATCGGACAATGCCACGGCAGTGGCATACATAAACCATCAGGGAGGTACCCGCAGCAGGGCGGCCATGCACGAGGTAAAACAGATTCTGACTTGGGCAGAGGTAAATCACTCTGTGATTTCAGCGGTCCACATTCTGGGGAGGAAAACTGGGCTGCGGATTTTCTCAGCCGTCACGGCATAGCGTCAGGGGAATGGTCACTTCATCCCGAGATTTTTCAGCAGATATGCCGACGCTGGGGAACCCCAGATGTGGACCTGATGGCTTCCAAGATAAATGCCAAGGTGCCCAACTTCGTCTCCCGGTACCGGGATCCGCAGGCATTTGCAGTAGACGCTCTGGTCCTACCATGGAATCAGTTTCATCTTCCATACTTGTTTCCACCAATAGCCCTTCTCCCAAGGGTGATCAGAAAGATCAGGATAGAGGGGGTTCCAGCGATATTAATCGCTCCGGATTGGCCGCGTCGCTCATTGTACGCGGAGCTGGTACAATTGCTCGCCGACGCACCCTGGCGACTGCCAGAGCGCGTGGACCTTCTCTCCCAGGGCCCAGTTTACCACCAGAACTCAGCGGTCCTGTGTTTGACGGCCTGGCCGTTGAATCTTGGATCCTGACCAGGGCTGGATTCTCTAAAAAGGTCGCCGCAACGATGGCTAACGCCCGAAAGCCCGTTTCGGCTCGCATCTACCACGGAACTTGGAAGGTCTTTTTTGATTGGTGCAGGGAACATGATTGTTCCCCGCTCCTCTTTTCAATTCCAAACATTCTATCTTTTCTCCAGGCAGGCCTAGATTCAGGTCTAGCGCCTAGTACTCTTAGACGACAGATATCAGCCTTGTCGGTTCTTTTTCAGCGAAAGATCGCGTCTAATTTTCAGGTTAGGACCTTTATTCAGGGGGTTGTCCATATAGTTCCTCCCTACAAGACTCCCTTAGAGGTTTGGGACCTCAATCTAGTCCTGGGAGTCCTGCAGGAGTCTCCTTTTGAACCTTTGCAGGAGGTTTCTCTGTCATTTCTTTCCTGGAAAGTGGTGTTTTTGGTAGCCATAACATCCATAAGGCGGGTTTCGGAGCTGGCTGCACTGTCTTGTCGAGCTCCGTACTTTTCCATCAGGATAAGGTAGTGCTCAGACCAACACCACCTTTTTTGCCTAAAGTCGTGTCCTCATTTCATATTAATGAGGACATTGTTTTGCCCTCATTTTGCCCAGCTCCGACGCACCGAGTGGAGAAGGCTCTCCATACGCTGGATCTGGTGAGAGCACTCAGGAGATATGTATCTCGGACGGCGTCCTTTCGACAGACGGACACGCTGTTTGTCCTCCCTGAAGGTCGCAGGAAGGGACTCGCTGCCTCTAGATCAACCTTGGCTAGGTGGATTCGGTTAGCCATTCAGGAGGCTTACCGCATCAGAGGCGCGGTGGTTCCCGCAGGGATCAAGGCTCACTCCACAAAGCGGTGGGTGCCTCCTGGGCCCTTCGGCATCAAGCTTCGGTGGAACAGGTTTGTAAGGCAGCAACCTGGTCCAGTCTGCATACCTTTTCCAAGCATTATAATGTCCATACCCAGGCTTCTGCGGATGCCAGTCTGGGTAGAAGGATTCTTCAGGGCGCGGTTGCGCACCTATAAGCAATGCTTGATTATAAACTACACTGTGGAGTCGGTTTCCCACCCAAGGGACTGCTTTGGGACGTCCCACAGTCCTGTGTCCCCCAATGAGACGAAGGAGAAATACGGATTTTTGTGTTACTCACCGTAAAATCCTTTTCTCCGAGACGCTCATTGGGGGACACAGCACCCTCCCTAAGAGCCGGCTGGCTTTATATTGAGTTAACTCTATTCTCCTTAAGTTGGTATCAGCAGTTTTTTCTTCTGAATATACTGTATCTGTGTTAACTCTTGATTTATTTTTTAGCCTCCTACTGCTTTTTGCACTAAACTGGGTTTGCCTGCGGCCAGTGCTGAGGTGTATACGGCGGAGGAGGAGCTAACCTTTTTTATGTTTACTTAGTGTCAGCCTCCTAGCGGCAGTAGCATACACCCACAGTCCTGTGTCCCCCAATGAGCGTCTCGGAGAAAAGGATTTTACGGTGAGTAACACAAAAATCCGTATTTTTTTTCTTTTAAAAATGCTTGCTTGTTGTATTTCCGTTTGAGACCCAGATCCTCTGGTGAGGAATCACAGCGCATAGGGTTCATAATGTCACTTTTGCGCAAAGAACCTCAGGATTGGGCCTTTTCTCTGCAGCCTAGTGATCCATGCTTTAGATCAGTGGATAGTTTTTTTTCTGCTTTGGGGTTGTTATATGACGATCCGGATCGTGTTTCATCAGCTGAGACAGAATTGAGACGTTTGAGACAGGGATCAGGTAATGTGGAAAAATATTGTACTCACTTCAGAAGGTGGTCCAAACAGGTGGGCTGGAACGATTCAGCTTTGAAAAGTTTATTTCTTGCAGGTTTAAGTGAAAGGGTTAAAGATTTGCTGATTGCTTATCCTATACCTGGTAACTTGCAAGAGGCTATGCAATTAGCCATACGGGTGGATAGGAGACTGCGTGCAAGGGTTAATGAGAGTAAATCTGCCTTGTCAGCTCCAAGTTTGGAGAAGGAATGTACTGACATTGCAGAGCCGATGGAAATTGGAGCAATGACACCTCACTCTCGGGAAAAAGAACGCAGATTTGCTAAGGGCTTGTGTTTCTACTGTGGTAAATCGGAGCATTTTATTAAGAACTGTGCGCTTCGAATGAATAAAGAGAGAAAAAAAAAAAATGAGGTCAGTTTCGCCCATATAGCTTGTTTAAACAATAAAGGTGTCTTTCTTTCTGCTACCACTGCTGGTGAGGAGGAATTAATGGAGTTTCGGGTATTTGTGGATTGTGGTTCAAGTCTCAATGTGATTGATGGGAAATTTTTGGAAAAACTAAAATTAAAACCCAAACTTCTGTCTTCCCCTATTAATGTGGTGTCTGTGGATGGTTCTCACTTGAAGAATGTTACTCACCATATCTGTGAATTTCCTCTTACTATTTATGGTGTTCATCAAGAGAATTTGGATTTGGTGGTTTTGAATAATTTGCCCTCACTGGTGATTTTGGGGTTACCCTGGTTAAAATTGCACAATCCGGTACTGGATTGGTCTACCAATGAAATTAAGTCCTGGAGTCCTAAGTGTTATGACAAGTGTTGTAACGGGCGTATTGCTGCTGTAGTTAGGGGGAGTTACCTGTACCTATTCAGGATTTTTGGAAAGTTTTTTCTGATAAGGAATCGCAGATTTTACCTCCCCATAGAGACTATGATTGTACTATTGAATTTGTCCCTGGAGCGACTGTTCCTAAAAGTCGTTTATTTAATTTGACTATTCCTGAGAGAAAGGCTTTGGAGGAATACATACAGACAAGCTTGGCCGCCGGTCACATTAGGCCTTCCAAATCTCCTGTGGCGGTTGGATTTTTTTTTGTTAAAAAAAAGGACGGCGGTTTAAGGCCTTGTCTAGACTTTTGTGAGATTAATAAGATTACTGTACGCAATCCTTACCCACTGCCATTGATTCCTGATTTGTTTAACCAGTTAGTGGGGGCCAAGTGGTTCTCGAAAATTGATCTTCGAGGGGCATACAATTTGTTGCGCATGAAGGAGGGGGATGAATGGAAGACTGCGTTTAACACTCCACTGGGTCATTTTGAGAATCTGGTCATGCCTTTTGGACTTTCCAGTGCTCCGGCATTTTTTCAGAATCTTATTAATGACATCCTTAGACCTTTGATCGGCAGAAGTGTGGTTGTGTATTTGGATGACATTTTGATTTATTCACCGGATTTGGAGTCTCATTGGAGGAGTGTGCGTGAAGTATTACAGTTACTGAGTGATAATTCACTTTTTGCCAAACTAGAAAAATGTGAGTTCGCTGTACAGAGACTTAGTTTTTTGGGCTACATTGTCTCCAGTGAAGGTTTTGAGATGGACCCGGTGAAAGTGCAAGCTGTGCAGGAATGGCCTAGACCTATTGGTGTGAAATCAATACAGAGGTTTTTGGGGTTCGCCAATTATAGAAAATTCATAAAAGATTTTTCTGTGATTGTCAAACCTCTGACCGATCTCACCAGGAAAGGTGCTGATGCGGTTCAGTGGACTACTGAGGCCATTGAGGCTTTTGTTGCTAAAGGAGAGGTTCAGCTCTGCTCCCATCCTTACACAGCCTGATGTGACTAAACCATTTTTGGTTGAGGTTGATGCTTCTTCTGTGGGGGTCGGCGCGGTGTTGTCTCAGGCTAAGACGGATGGAGTACATCCCTGTGCTTTTTTTTCAAAGAGATTTTCTGAGTCTGAACTAAATTATGATATCGGTAATCGGGAATTGTTGGCAATTAAACTCGCATTTGAACACTGGCGTCATTTTTTGGAGGGAGCGGAATTTCCCGTTCAAGTCTTCACCGATCATAAAAATCTGATCTACCTTGATGCTGCCAAACGCTTGAATGCCCGTCAGGCTAGGTGGGCACTGTTTTTCTCACGGTTTAATTTTACCGTTACTTACATCCCAGGTACTAAAAATGTTAAAGCTGATGCTTTGTCTCGCAGCTTTTCTCCTATGGTGGGTACTGAGGAGGAGGAGGAAAACATCTTGCAAGAGGGGGTTGTTATTGCTGTTTTGGACTCCGTGCTGGAAGATGAGATTCTTAAAGCACAGGAGAATGCCCCATCTAACACTCCGCATGGGAGGTTGTTTGTGCCTGGTACTCTGAGGAGAGATTTGTTTGATGAATGTCATGACTCTCGGTTGGCAGGTCATCCTGGAATCTCTGAGACCAAGAGACTTGTGGGTCGCAGTTTTTGGTGGCCAGGATGGCAGAAGGAAGTCATTAAGTGGGTGCGTCAATGCACTGTGTGTGCTAGATCTAAGTCTTCTCATACTCCTGCTGCGGGGTTGCTTTGCCCTCTGGAGGTCCCTAGTGCACCTTGGACACATTTGGCTATGGACTTTATTACTGACCTTCCCCCCTCTGAGGGTTTCACTGTCATCTGGGTGGTCGTGGGACCGTTTTAGCAAGATGTGTCACTTGGTTCCTTTCATCAAACTGCCCTGCGCTAAGACTCTCGCTAAGGCCTTTGTCAAGGAAATAGTCAGACTACATGGTGTTCCTACTGACATTGTTTCCGATAGGGGACCTCAGTTTGTGGCTCGTTTTTGGCGCGCCTTTTGTGACAGGTTGGGAGTTCATTTGTCGTTTTCATCCGGATATCATCCGGAGTCTAATGGCCAGACAGAAAGGAAAAACCAGGATGTTGAGCAGTTCTTGCGTTGTTTTGTGACTGATAATCAAGAGGGGTGGTCTGAGTTTCTGCCACTTGCTGAGTTTGCTCTTAACAACCATACATCCGCTTCTGCTGGTTGTTCGCCTTTTTTTTGTTGTACTGGGAGACATCCGTCGTTTGGGTCATTTTCCAAGTTGGGATCGGCTGTACCTGAAGAGGAGAATTTTTCTGGTCTTTTGGAGAGAGTTTGGACTGATGTGCATGTTAATCTTCAGGAGGCTAACAAAAGATCCAAAGTGTATTTTGATAGAAAACGACAAGAGGTTTTGTTTGCTATTGGTGACATGGTTTGGTTGTCCTCTAAGAATCTGCGCTTGAGGATTCCGTCTAAGAAATTGGGTCCCAAGTTTGTAGGGCCCTTTAAGGTGCTTCAGGTTATTAACCAATCTGCTGTTAAATTGGAGCTTCCCACTTCCTGGAAGATTAATCCGGTGTTTCATGTTTCTCTCTTGAAAAAAGCTGAGGTCTCAGATGAAGACGTCTCGGCCACTGTTCCCCTGGTGGTGGAGGACGGGCAATATGAGATTTCCCGCATCCTAAATTCTAGACGGTATAGAGGGAGTTTACAGTACCTCGTCGCTTGGAAGGGTTATGGACCCGAGGATAACTCATGGGTGAGGGCGGATGATGTTTCTGCGTCTAGACTTGTCAGAGCGTTTCACAAGAGGTTTCCGGATAAGCCTAAGTCCTAGGGGATCCGGAGGATCCTCTTAGAAGGGAGGGTACTGTTAGAACCCTCTTGTTAGTTTTGTTTCACTTTGCTGGTCACATGACCTTTTTACCCTATTTAGTCTGGCTCCGCCCTTCTGGCTTTGCTGGACTTCATTGTATTATCTACTCTTAGGCTAAGTGCACACGTTCAGGAATATTTGCGTTTTTTTTTTTCGCGGGAAAAAACGCGTCAAAAACCCATGTATTAAGCATCCTATCATTTAGAATGAATTCCGCAATTTTTGTGCACATGGTGCGTTTTTTTCCGCAAAAAAAACGCATCGCGGAAAATCTAGCAGCATGTCCATTAATTTTGCGGATTTCTAGCGTTTTTTCCCGCTTTATTATTGACCTAGAAAGTTCAGGAAAAAATCGCGGAAAAAACGCGTCAAAACCGCGCAAAAACGCGCAAAATCCACGCAAAAAAACGTGCGTTTTTGCCGCGAAAAAAGTCCGGTTTTGCTCAGGAATATTCTGCAAACATTCTGCAAACGTGTGCACTTAGCCTTAAGCTAGCCGGGTGCTTAGGTGCCTTACTCTGTCAGTTTTGCTAGATCTTAGTATCTCTTAGTATTTGTTTTGTTTTATTTTCCCTGCTACACTTTCTGTTAGGAGGTGTCCACCTTTTCACCCAGTCCCTAGATCTTGTAGGGATTCCTCCCTCGCAACTATAGGTCTTCGTTCAGACTAGCTGAGGACTTTAGCGGGTCTGGTCGCAGGATCAGGTTCCCCGTTACATCGTAGGGATCCAGCTCAATCCTATTGTAGGGACAGAATTCCCACCTTTCCTTAGTGCTTGTAGCAGATCATAACAATAGGTTTTATTAGATGTGAAGAAGAAAACTAAATCCTGTAAATAATAAATCTCCTCATATGTTTCCCTTATTATCTTCAGTAATTGTATTATTACAGGATTCTTATGATGTTACATCGCCTCATCTTCTTCTCATTCAGGTCTCTACAATATCGGATCCTCTCAGTGAAGATCTTCTACAGAAGAGAATTTTCCTGATTTACCCATCAAAGATGGATATGGACAGAGACAAGATGGCGGAGAGGATATTACACCTCACCCTAGAGATCCTCTTCCGTCTCACTGGAGAGGTGAGAGATTCTGATGACGTCACATTACATCATTCTTATCTATGGGAATAACGGACAGAACTGGAGAGGTGAGGACTCTGGAAATGTCTGTAGTGAGACTTATTAATGTGTCTCTCCATTACCAGGATTACACAGTGGTGAAGAAGACCTCTAGTGATCGCTGTCAGGACCCTGTGTCTGAGGGATGGGGAAGACCCCTGAGCCCAATCACGGGGCCTCCACCTCACCTCCTGATCCATGAGGACATCAATGACCAGAAGATCCTAGAACTCACCTACAAGATGATTGAGCTGCTGACTGGAGAGGTGACACTGCTGGAGGGCAACAAAATTAATAAAGGGGATGTGGGAACTACAATACCCAGAGAGATTAGCAAAATTAGGATTATTTAGTCTAGAAAAATGATTACTGAGGGGCGATCTAATAACAATGTATAAGTATATAAGGGGACAATACAAATATCTCTCCGAGGATCTGTTTATACCAAGGAAGGTGACGGTCACATGGGGACATTCTTTGCATCTGGACTAGAGAAGGTTTTTCCACCAACGTAGAAGAGGATTCTTTACTGTTAGGGCAGTGAGAATCTGGAATTCCTTGCCTGAGGAGGTGGTGATGGCGAACTCAGTCGAGGGGTTCAAGAGAGGCCTGGATGTGTTTCTGGAGCGTAACAATATTGTATCTTACAGTTATTAGGCTCTTTAGAAGGCCGTAGATCTGGGGATTTATTCTGATGGAATATAGGCTGAACTGGAACACAAATGGTTTTTTTCGGCCTTGATAACTATGTTACTATGAAATGCTGGGACATTATACAGTGACACTATGAAGGGATCGTTGGGATGACGGTATCATTGTATGTGTCAGGTTCCTATAAGGTGTCAGGATGTCGCTGTCTATTTCTCCATGGAGGAGTGGAAATATTTAGAAGGACACAGAGATCTGTACAAGAACGTCATAATGGAGGTTCCCAACCCCTCACATCACCAGGTAATAGACAGGACTAAATACACATGGCCTATAATTATCTGTATGTAAAGAATGAATTCACTCCCTGTATGTGTTTCCTCCAGATCTATCCAGTAAGAGGACAACACCAGAGAGATGTCCCCGTCCTCTTCTTCCGCAGGACTGTAACCAAGAAGATCCCAATGCTCCTCAGGATCATCAGGTAGATGGAGAGAAGGTGTCATGAGATCTCCCCTATGATGTGTAGACGGCTGTGAAGGTCTTGTGCTCAGTCTTGTTTTATTTACCAGTATTACCGTATTTTTCGGATTATAAGATGCACTTTTTTCCCCTAAGTTTGGGGGGGAAATGGGGGTGCGTATTATAGTGTGGATATACCTTACCGTCCGCAGTGGATCAGGGTCCCAGGGTCGCGGCTGGAGGAGGAAAGAGTGGAGCATTCCTGTAGACTGCAGGGTGTGTTCGAATGTGCGGCGTGCTGCTGCGGGTGTCCGGTGCTGTGGGGGCTCTGTCGACTTTTTGTGAAAGGCCAGAGCCCCCGCAGTTCCATGGTTTCCTATGTGGTGGACTCTGGGAGAATGGCTGCCGGGGGCTGCTCATGCATATGTCAGGAAATATGAGTAATTTCATAATGTTGTAAGTCCACCTCCGGCACTGCCTGTCGCCCTACACCCAGTTGGTTTGTGCATTGTACTTCTGTATGTGAATGAAAGTAGCAAAGGAACCAGCTCACCTGTGCTGGCATTGTGGTGCGTGAAAGCGGAATCCCGTGTAGTCTCACGTGTGCAATTCAGAAATAAAGGGGAAAATGATCCAGCTTTCCAAAACCATCCAAAATTTATTAAGACATATTAAAAACAGAGATAGCGGACAGACCGCGCTTATCAAAAAGGGCTACGCGTTTCCAACAAGCAAGTGTTCTTTCTCAAAGCTGCTTCTATTAGACATGCTGCAGTTATATACCCAACCTCCCCATCACAAATCACATACAGATGGTGCATAGTAAGACACAAATTGCCACCAAGTGAGAACACAAACTAAAAATGATATATAGAACATGTTAACAATATACATAATGCAACCTAATAATGAACATTATTTCTTTTCAGGCGTTTAAGCCATTGGGAAAGCATGTCTGCAGGCAAAACATCCAATCTGCCTCTCGAGTCATAAGGTGTCTTTTTACATCCCCTCCTCCTGCTGATAACGCAACCTTCAGTAATCAGTGTAACGAATGGAAGCGGAGGCAGAGGTGGTGAAGTTCACATTCGTTTTTATTTTTTAATGTGGAACCTCGAGACCGCGGTCCGGGGGGCTCCGAAGGGGGCGTAACTAGTGAGCCCCGGGTACCCGTAGTAAGGCCCCTCGAACAGGACCAGAATGGAATACCCGGAGGACACAGGTGCTACCTCCAGTTAGACCCCGGACACGTGGCAGCTGTCCCAGAGGGACCAAAAGGGTAACAAGTATTTACAGAGTCCGTGGAAAGTTCTTGACGGAGAAGGGTAAGGTCCTGGTCCAGAACGGATGGTAGAAGGCTGGCTTTAGTGACCTTGTCACGGTCCACGGGTACGGATGGCTGATGGCGGAACGGGATGACACTTGCGCCAGTAATAGCCGAGATTGTCCAGATTAGCCAGATACGGGTTAGCAATGATCTGAGGAGACAAACAGTATCAGCGAAGCACAGAGACTGCAGACGCAGCGCAGACAGAACAGGCACAGAACCGGATGTAGCAATGATAGAACACGTTGCTCCGGCACTCCCCTAATGGTGGAGTGACCAGATATAGTACTGAGTGCGCAGCCATTGGATAATTAGCTATTTCAAAAGATGCACGCTGCCCCTTTAAGAGAGGCGGTGGGCGCGGCCTCGCATCCTAAGCCGACTGTCTGGAGGCCTGCCAGCAGCGTGCCAGGAAGTGGAGAAGGACTCAGGACGCCGGAGAGCAGATGGGACAGGAGACCCCAGCCCACGCACAGACCGCCGCAGAGGGACAGCCCGAGGAACAGGTGAGTGAGCAGAACGGAGTGCAGAGGCAGCGCTGGGACCGGGTGTAACAGTATCCCCCTCTTTACTCCCCCTTTTTTCAAGCCTGCATGAAATCTTTTAAGAAGAGGGCCTGGATGTTCTCTTTAGGCTCCCAAGACCTCTCCTCAGGACCAAAACCCCTCCAGTCCACCAGGTAATAGATCCTACCTCTTACTCGCTTAGAGGCCAAGATATGTTTTACCTCAAAAACATCATCCTCAGAGACCGGATCAGGAGTGGTACCCGGGTCCTTAAAAAAGGAACTCAACACTACTGGTTTGAGGAGGGAAACATGAAAGGAGTTAGGTACTCTTAGAGAATTAGGCAATTTCAGTTTATAAGAGACCGGGTTGATCTGTCTCAAAACTTCAAAGGGACCAATGAAACGAGGACCCAATTTGTACGATGGTAACTTCAGACAGATGTACTTGGAGGAGAGCCATACCTTGTCTCCTGGAGGAAAGATGGGAGCCTCCAAACGTCTTTTGTCCGCATGCGTTTTCATACGTTGAGAAGCTTTCTCCAAAGCCGACCTGGTCTCTCTCCAAATGTCCGAGAAATTCTTTGACAAGGTATCGACTGCCGGAACATCCGACAGTCCCGAGACAGGAAGAGGAATTCCGGGTTGCAGTCCAAACACAATCTGAAAGGGAGACTTTCCAGAAGATTCACTTACTTGATTGTTGTAGGAGAATTCCGCCCAGGGCAGTAATTCTACCCAGTCATTATGATGAGCGTTGACGAAGTGACGCAGGTATCCAGCCAGGATTTGATTGATCCTCTCCACTTGCCCATTAGACTGGGGATGATATGCAGAAGAAAAATCTAGTTAAATTTTTACCATTTTACAGAGTCCTCTCCAGAACTTAGAGGTGAACTGGACGCCCCTGTCGGACACGATGTGGAGAGGAAATCCATGTAGACGAAAGATGTGCTGGATGAAGTGAGTGGCCAGTTCTGGAGCAGACGGGAGGCCAGATAGCGGAACGAAGTGAGCCATTTTAGAGAAGCGGTCCACCACAACCCATACCACTGAGCAGCCAGAAGAGATGGGAAGATCCGTGATGAAATCCATCGCGATGTGCTGCCAGGGAGCAGACAGAATCGGAAGAGGCAGAAGCCTGCCGGCTGGTAGATGTTTAACAGTTTTGTTATGAGCACATGAAGGACATGCTGCGACAAACTCCTGGATATCCTTGACCATGGTAGGCCACCAGTAATACCGGGAGATGAGTTGCTGCGTATTTTTCTGACCAGCATGGCCAGCCAACTTAGAAGAATGACCCCAGCGCAGAACACGAGTACGGTCAAAAGCAGACACGAAAGTCTTCCCAGGAGGAAGCCGGGCCAGATCCGTGGAGGCAACAGAGACTAACCTAGAAGGTTCAATAATGTGCTGAGGTTCCTCCTCCAGTTCAGGAGGCAAGAAAGCCCTAGAGAGTGCGTCTGCCTTGATGTTCTTGTCAGCTGCACGGAAATGAAGTACAAAATTGAAACGGGCAAAAAATAATGCCCAACGGGCCTGACGGGGATTCAGTCTTAAAGCAGATTGGAGATAGGCAAGGTTTTTATGGTCGGTGAATATGATTACCTGGTGATGAGCTCCTTCAAGAAGATGTCTCCATTCTTCCAGAGCCAATTTGATGGCCAACAGTTCGCGATCACCGACAGAGTAGTTCCTTTCTGCAGGAGAAAAAACCTTGGAAAAAAAACCACACGAGATCATCCGCCCGGTAGACGACTTCTGGGTCAGAACTGCTCCTGCACCTATGGAAGAAGCGTCAACTTCAAGAAAAAATTGCTCACTTGAATTAGGACGATGGAGAACGGGTGCGGAAGCGAAGGCTTTTTTGAGAGAAACAAAGGCCTCTTCTGCCTCGGAGGACCATTCCTTAGAGTTTACACCTTTCCGGGTTAAGGCTGTGATTGGAGCCACTCGGGTGGAAAAGTGTGGAATGAATTGCCGGTAGTAATTGGCGAATCCGAGGAACCTTTGTATGGCTTTTAGCCCAGACGGACGAGGCCAGTTGAGAACTGCAGACAACTTCTCCGGATCTATCTTTAATCCTGTGGAAGATACAATGTACCCAAGGAAAGGCAAAGAGGACTGCTCAAAGAGGCATTTCTCATATTTGGCATAGAGCCTGTTCTCTATCAGTCTTTGTAAGACCAGGCGTACTTGCCTCCGGTGTGACGTCAAATCAGCAGAAAAAAATCAAATATCGTCCAGGTAAACCACGACACAAGTATAGAGCAAGTCCCTGAAAATGTCATTAACAAATTCCTGAAAAACCGCAGGTGCATTGCTTAGGCCGAATGGCATTACCAGGTATTCATAGTGGCCGTCACGGGTGTTGAAGGCTGTTTTCCATTCGTCTCCCTCTCTGATTCGGATCAGGTTGTAGGCCCCTCTGAGGTCCAATTTGGTGAAGATCTTGGCCCCTCGGAGACGATCAAACAGCTCTGAAATAAGAGGCAATGGATACCTGTTTTTTACCGTGATTTGATTTAGACCCCGATAGTCAATGCAGGGCAGCAAGGATCCGTCCTTTTTCTTTACAAAGAAGAATCCAGCTCCTGCCGGTGACGATGACTTTCGGATAAATCCTCTAGCCAAATTCTCTTGAATGTAGTCCGACATGGCCTGAGTCTCTGCCTGTGAAAGAGGATAAACTCTCCCGCGAGGGGGTGATGCTCCTGGAAGAAGCTCTATCTGACAGTCATACGACCTGTGTGGAGGTAGTCTCTCAGACTCCTTTTTCCCAAAGACGTCAGAGAAGGACCAATAGGCGGAAGGTAACCCTGGCAGGGTATCAGGCTGGACTGGAGGCGAAACAGGTTGAATCCGGGTTAAGCAACGATTCATGCAGGTATCTCCCCAACGCAGAACTTCTCCAGTTTTCCAATTAAGGACTGGTTCATGCATCTGGAGCCAAGGTAAACCTAGAAGCATGGGATGGGATAAACCAGGATATACATAAAATCGCATTCGTTCAGTATGCATTAGACCTACCCGGAGTTCCACCAACTCGGTTTGAAACTGGACGGGCTCGGTCAGCGGTTTGCCATCCACGGCGGACACCTGTAACGGATCAGGAAGACGCTGGACTGGTAAGCGGTAATGATCCACAACCGCCTGCTGGATGAAGTTCCCTGCAGCTCCAGAATCCAGTAGACAGTGTTCGGAGAATTTTATTGCTCCATAGGACACGGTGACAGAGATGTGTAAAGAGGGAGAGGACTGCTCTTTACCTAGGTTGGCCCCTCCTACCGGACCTAGGCACTGGAGTTTCCCGACTTTTTAGGACAGAAATGAATCAAATGTTCAGAACTACCGCAGTAGTAACAACTTCCCTCCTTGCGACGTGCCTCCCGGCGGCGGGTGGCCAAACTTACATGGTCCACCTCCATGGCCTCGGAGGCGGAGGGTGAAGTACCTGTTTTGTACAAACTAGAGTCCAGGTGATAGGACCTTTTGTCCCGCTTGATCTCCATGGAGCGCTCCTGAAAACGCAGGTCAATTCGGGTTGCCAAGGATATTCGCTCTTCCAAGAGAGTAGGTCTGTCCCGTCCCGCCAGCTCATCCTTGATTCCTCCGGATAGGCCTTCCCAGAAGTTAGCAACCAGGGCCTCATTGTTCCACGACAATTCAGACGAGAGGGTGCGGAATTTAACAGCATACTGAGCTACCGTGAGAGTACCTTGGCGCAGGCGGAGCAGAGCTGATGCAGTCGAAGTGGTATGACCAGGTTCATCGAAAGTCCTGCGAAAAGCCTCTAGGAAAGATTGAAGATCGTTAACCACCGGATCCCCTCTCTCCCATAGCGGGTTTAGCCAGGCGAGGGCTTCTCCTCCCAGGTGTGACATGATGAAGCCCACCTTGGCTCGGTCAGAAGCAAACACATGCCCCAAGATTTCGAAGTGTAGAGTGCACTGATTGAGGAAACCCCGACACAGAGTAGGATCACCCTGGAAACGGGTAGGAGCCGCCAGACGGGGACCTTGATTTGCCATGGGAACTGGTACCTGATTATTGATAGAAGAGTCAGGTGCAGACGAGGACCCTAGGGAATCCATGCGGGTAGACAAGCTGCGTAGATAAGTCGTGATCTTGTCCTGTTGAACTCCCAAACGGGCCACCTCCTGGCACAGATCCGTGGTCGGAGGTCTCTGGGATCCAGCGGGTTCCATGGCCGGAGCAATCTGTAACGAATGGAAGCGGAGGCAGAGGTGGTGAAGTTCACATTCGTTTTTTATTTTTAATGTGGAGCCTCGAGACCGCGGTCCGGGGGGCTCCGAAGGGGGCGTAACTAGTGAGCCCCGGGTACCCGTAGTAAGGCCCCTCGAACAGGACCAGAATGGAATACCCGGAGGACACAGGTGCTACCTCCAGTTAGACCCCGGACACGTGGCAGCTGTCCCAGAGGGACCAAAAGGGTAACAAGTATTTACAGAGTCCGTGGAAAGTTCTTGACGGAGAAGGGTAAGGTCCTGGTCCAGAACGGATGGTAGAAGGCTGGCTTCAGTGACCTTGTCACGGTCCACGGGTACGGATGGCTGATGGCGGAACGGGATGACACTTGCGCCAGTAATAGCCGAGATTGTCCAGATTAGCCAGATACGGGTTAGCAATGATCTGAGGAGACAAACAGTATCAGCGAAGCACAGAGACTGCAGACGCAGCGCAGACAGAACAGGCACAGAACCGGATGTAGCAATGATAGAACACGTTGCTCCGGCACTCCCCTAATGGTGGAGTGACCAGATATAGTACTTAGTGCGCAGCCATTGGATAATTAGCTATTTCAAAAGATGCACGCTGCCCCTTTAAGAGAGGCGGTGGGCGCGGCCTCGCGTCCTAAGCCGACTGTCTGGAGGCCTGCCAGCAGCGTGCCAGGAAGTGGAGAAGGACTCAGGACGCCGGAGAGCAGATGGGACAGGAGACCCCAGCCCACGCACAGACCGCCGCAGAGGGACAGCCCGAGGAACAGGTGAGTGAGCAGAACGGAGTGCAGAGGCAGCGCTGGGACCGGGTGTAACAATCAGTAATATCTTCTGAAATTCTTACTTTTATCATCCGTGTTGTAGAACCCACATCGCTAAGGTTACATTCCGTACATGTTATTAGATAAACCACGTTTTTACTGTTACAGTTTATGAATGGTTTTATTCTATATTCCTTAACATTTCCACTATCAGTAAATACTGTGTTTTATAGAGTGACTACATGTTCTCCATTTCACCGCACCGCAGTGGTAAAGCCCAGTGTGGTGTCACCATGTGTTTATTACTGGAGAGATGATATTCCCTAACGTGAGTGTCACTATATTACACCCATCTGACAAAATTGACGACAGGATGTCATCTTCACATAAAATTCCCAAGTTTTTCCCAATCAATGCCCTGATGGCGTGAAATTGCGGCCTATACTGAATGGAACAAACCAGGTTTTTGTTTTATTTTTATCCATATTAATTCCCATCTTGGATTCCAACAACTCACAATGCTTTTTTTTACTCACAATTTTTTTAGCTCGCTCCAACGACCAGCCTGGATAGCCTCTTTTGGTTAGCCTGTCACAACATGCATTAATTTCTTGTTTGAGGGAATTATCATCACTGCAATTTCTGGTGATCCGCGTTCATTCCCCGACTGGGACTGATCTCACAGTGTGATTTGGATGGCTGCTGGTGGCGTGTAAAACGCTATTACCTGCCAAAGATTTACAGTGGTGTGAAGAAATAACAGATTCACCCACCAAACCCCACAAATCCAGATCTAGAAATGAAATACAGCAAGGATCAGTAAAATGCGTAAATCTAAGATTAAATTAGTTGTGGTTCAAATAACCAACAAATTCTGGTATGGCAGACACATCAGCACTCTAAATTAGGAGCATATCATCGATGTATCTGCCATACCAGAAGATGCTGGACGCAAAAGGATTGTCACTCGTGTACACAGGGCCGCCATCAGGGCATTACAGCCCTTACTAATGTATGGGGCCCGGTGCTTTAGGGGGGCCCGCCCGCCGCCCGAGCACGCTGGCAGCACGGTCCGGCAGCAGGCGCAGCACTTCCCTGCTTTATATTCCCCACTGTCCCCAGTCCTGAGGGAGGGATTTTGGATGGTTCGCGTGGTGGAGGAGGAGCTAGGGTGGAGGCGGAACTTGGGGTGGAGCTTAAAGGGGGGCCCCATAAATTTTGCCAGTATGGGGCCCCAAAATTCCTAGTGGCAGCCCTGCGTGTACAGGAACAACTCCTCCCAATACTCCATAACCAGATTCGCAGTGGACGGGGAGTGTTTACCCCCCATTGATGCCCCTACACTGCAGGAGAAATTCTTGGTCAAAGGAGAAGTAATTCCATTTCCTAATAAAACAGATAGCCTGTATAATAAAATCACACCGATCCTTAGTGTAATCACTATTTACAGAGATGAAATTCCACCGCTTCAATAATAAGCTGTTGTGGTATGGAGGTGTACAGCGCCACAACATCACAGCTTAATGAGAACCTTCCTCCAGATAATATTGTGTAACTGATGTTATACAGCTTGGGAATCCCTCAAGAAACCAGCAGTACGGACACAAAGGGGCTGCAAGAGGGAATCAAGCCATTGGCTCAAACGCTCCGTAATCGAGCCAATGCCTGAAACAATCGGGTGCATCGGTGGAGGAGAAATGCCCTTGTGTACCTTAGGCAAGGCATATAATACAGGGATAGGACGATGATCTATTTTTAAATACTCTCTTTGTGTTTTAGTAAATACCCACAAAGCATAACCATCATCAATAAATTGCAACAATTCCCTATGAAAACTACCTGTAGGATTTCCTGCTAATTGTTTATATGTGGAGGACATCATTTAACAGAGCACCAGCTCGTCTTTATACATGCTCGTATCCATCACCACTATCCATCCTCCCTTATCAGCTTTCTTCACCGTCATTTCTGATTTATTTTTAGTTTCCTGCACAGCCTGTATTTAAATGATAATTACAACCCCCAGACAATGTAGATTGATGGAGCAAGCGCAGATCCCGCAGCATAGCACATTGAAGCCGCTCCATACATCCACTCTGGAGTGAATGGGATAAAAGTGAGGATTCTTGGTAAGTAGATTCTCAGCATGCTCTACATCCTTACAACACGCAGAGCTCTCGATAGCTAACTCCTGCAAGTTTTATAGAGCACATTACTCTATGAAAAAAAGGTTACAAAAATTATTAGCAGGCAATTGTACACTTTCCATCATATGTGTATCCTCTCCAAAAAAAATGTTTTCTCACCGTAAGATTCCGCCCTAATTTCTTAATTCCAGGAGTGTGCGGAATAAATCAAATACTGATCAGGAGCAAAATTGAGTCCCAATGACAATACTTGTAATTGTTCCAAAGTCGAGGTGCAGCTGAAATATTTATTAGAGAAATTACTTTCTTGAGAATTGAGATCACTTTCTGCTGCGAGCGGCCATTCTTGTATGCGTTCCGGTGTTTGCGGCCCCCGCGTTTCTTGCGTTTTTTGAAAACTGTTTTT
>JARQOD010004690.1:0-53026 GCA_033576555.1 Oophaga sylvatica
GTTGAAAACTTGGGGAAATTAATACAGGTGTAATAGGTCATAAGTAAAAAATTACACGGACTGCACCAGCAGAATAGTGAGTGCGCTTGGGGTTTTTTTCCAGGTGTAATCGGTCATTTAATTTTGTATGTACACAGGGGACTGCCCGGAAAAGTGATGCACTCTGGGTTAATACAGGATGTAACTCGGATCATAATGTAATGTATGTAAGGGGGTGCACCGCAGAATAGGGGAGGCATCTGGGTATAATCGGATGTAACTCAGGATCGTAATGTAATGTATGTACCAGTGACTGCCCCCGCAGAATAGTGAGTCGTTGGATTTTTAATACAGGATGTAACTCGGATCAGTAATGTAATGTTTACACAGTGACTGCACCGGGAAAAGTGAGTGCAGCTCTGGAGAAAATTTCAGGGGGTAACTCAGGATCAGAAAAAGTAATGTATTTTTCACAGTACTGACCAGCAGAAGTGGGGTGCAGTCTGGGTAAATACAGGATGAAAACTAGGATCATAATGAAAAGTATGTACACAGTGACTGCACAGGGGAATAGTGAGTGCGCTTGGGTAAAATTTGGGGGGGAAAAACCGGGGTCAGAAAAGAATTTTTGTACCGTATCCCGAGAATTAGGCGTCGGATTAATCGGATTTCCCCTTTTTATAAGTTTTTGTCATGTGTCCGGGAAAATAGTGACCTCTTTAATTCAGGGTGTTCTGGTCGAAATTTTTAAAGATGTAACATCTCCCGGTTTTTCACTTGGGTATAATACATTTTTGTAACTAGGTCGGGTTGTAGTCAAAAGGGGGGATCCCCAGAGTTTTGTGGTGCCCTGGGGTTAAATACCCCAAAAATGTAATTTTTAAAAAAGGTTTTCGGGGAAAAAAATTAAATTTTTTTAAAACAAGGGCGCCCGAAAAATAGTAAGCTCTGGGGGGATTTTAAAAACAAGGAATTGTAAAATCCCGGGGACGTTTTTAAATTAAATTGGAAAAAGTTTTTCCCCCCCCAAAATTTGTGGGGGTTGGGGGTTTTCGGGAAATGTCCCGGGAAAACCCTAATGTAATTTTTAAAAAAAAGTACTGCACCAGAGAATAGGGGGAGTGCGCTTGGGGTTAATACAGGATGTAACTCGGATCAAAAATGAAATGTTGTACACGTTATGCCCCATGAATGGACATTTTACGCTGTCTGTTTTTTTAATGCTGATTGCGCCTTCTTATTTTTTACTGTTGTATTGTCCGTGTTTGTAGCTAAAATCCCCCTTTACATAAAGTTTGCCCTTCTGTCTTTTTTCCCCCCTCTTCGGTTTTTGGGGTTCATTTCCTTTTCTTTCTGGGGGTTTTTCATTCTCCATCTTGATTTTATCGATTCACAGTTTTTTCGTCTGCTGAAGAAAGTTTTTTTTACTGTTGTGTTTGTATGATTCAAAAAAGAAATTTTTACAAAAAAAAAATTTTTCTTTGGTTTTTTCAAAAATTTTGTCCCCCGGCGCTTTTTTAAAAGCTTTTGCGACGTCCCCCCAATTGAAAAGAAAGGGTGAAAGAGACCCGGGGCATCTCAGAGCCTTTTTTCCCCCCAAAAGGGCCCCCCGGGGCGGGAATTTTAAAAAAAGACTTTTCCCGATTATCTGAAAAAAACCAAAGTTTTAAAAAAAGCTAAAAAAAATTTCCGCGGGAAAATCCGCTTAAACCCATATAAGGTCTATACGCCCCCTTTCCCCCCCGGGAATCGGTGGAAAAAGGGGAAATATAACGGTTTCGCCGGGGCCCCTTGTCGAGGAAGGGGTGTTTTGCCCCTGTCCCCCTTTTAGTGGAAGGTAGGTGTCACAAACCCAAACCAGGGAAAATTTAAGGGAGAATCTAGAACCCCGTAAACATGTTTTCCGTGCAAAGCGAGCTTGGAAAAAAAATCTTATGCCCCATAAATAGCCTGTCTCACCCTGCTTCTCCCCAAAAGCCCACTGGGGGGGAAAAGCTTGCAAAACGTGTTCAGATTTTCAATGTTATGCAAAAATAAGCCCCGTATATGTAGTGTTAAAAAAAGATTTAAACCCCTTCAGTTCCCTGCAAGAGCTGAAATTTTTTCCCAAAAACCCTTTTGAGGAAAAAAAGATGGGCGGGGTATAAAAGCCAAAAAACAGAAAGAATGCATAATACCCGGAGTCATTTGCATTTCTGGTTGCCAGCAGTAAAAGAGACAAAAAAAGTCCGTCAAAAAAAACCCCCCCCCTCAGCGAACAGTATAATGCATTTTGGGGGAAGCTGGGCATTTAAAATAAAAGTCCCTTTGTAAAAAGGAAAAAATAAAATGAGGCAAAAAAAATAAAGCTGCATAGGGCCCCTAAAAAAGGGAAAAACTAGATGAAAATGGGGCCCCTAAATAAAAGTGCCCTAGGGGCCCTGGGAGGAAAGAGATGAAAACTGGGGCCCCACAAAATTTAAAAGTCCCTAAAAAAGGGAAAAAGGGAAAAAAAAAACCCCCTGGGGGCCACTAAAATAAAAAGCTGCCCTAGGGGCCCCCTAAAAAAGGGGAAAACGCCACCGCCTAGCCAGGGCCCAAAATTTAAAAAGGTCCGGGAAAAAAGGGCCATAGGGGGAAAAAAAGAGACGGGCATCATTTTAAAGGGGGTTTTGAAAAAAAAGCCTTTTAAGCGAAATGGGAGATTTATGTACAAACCCAAACCTTTCCCCCCCTGCCCCTGAAACCCTTCCCCCCCACACTGATGTCCCGGGAAACATCAGGGTTTTGATACTGAAGACCCTCTTAAGGGGTATAGGGACTTGTACAAAGCAACACAGCGTTTCCCTGCCCCCGCCCAAACCTTCCCGACACACAGATGTCCCCCGAAAATCAGTGTTTTTTTTTCTGAAAACCCCCTTTAAAAATCTAGAGACTATGTACAAAACCCCACAGGATCCCCGCTCCCGCAAACCTTCCGACCCCCATGATCTCCCCTGAGACAAAAAGGGCACAGAAACGTTTTTCCCCCTCTGCACCCCCCGGGCCCGTACAATTTTCAAAACGCTCCCCTTTTTGTATCCCGATCCACCCCTGTGCACCGAAATCTACCCCCGCTAGACCTGCTAATCAGGTGGCTTGGGGGACAAAAAAGGATCGGGGCAAGGACTTAAATCTTTTCCCCATCAGTAAAAACCCCCCGCTGGTTACTGCTGAGGAAGAGGTAAAAAAGAAGCTAGGGGAGTTGAGGTCTGAAAGGGGCCCCCCTTTAAAGACTAGGGATTTTCCAAAAAGGGATTAATAAAGCGTACAAGGTTCCCAGAGTCGGGACCTGTTTTTGCTTCAGCTGGCCCCAAAGTAAGGCCCGTTTCCTTTTTGGGCCCCGTCCCGGACTGTCATGGGTAAAAACCCCAAATTTTTTTTTCCCAAACTGCCGCCAAAATCCCCAAAAAAGTGGGGCCTGCTTGGATCAAAAAAAAAAGGGGGAAAAACCCCGTCTCCTTCCCCCTTTTCCTATTCTGCGAGTTCATTTAAATTCGCAGAGTGTAAGACCCATCCAAATTTTTCCTAGGGAAAAACCCCGGGCCTGTTTCCCCTTTTCCCAAAGACAGCCCCCGTCTTTAATACAGGAGCCCCCAAGCTCCAATGTTATAAAAAAGATGTGTTTTTTCCCGGATTTGTATCAAAAGAAAAAAGCGACAAAGGTGAAAAGGGTTTTGGGGAAATCCCAACCCCAGTGTCAATTCACAAACGCCACATCCCCCGAAAAAAGTGATGGGGTTCGGGGAAAAACCCCCTTTTAAGACAAAAAAGGGGCTTTTGAAGAAGTTGGGTATGTTCAGGGCGGGGGCCCCCCTACCAAAAATCTTGCTAAGGACTGTGTCATCCCCATCAAGTGTTAGAGGTGACAGCGAAGACACGTACAGGCGCTCCACCCATCACAGCCTGACTCTGCGTCTTACCTTCTCCCCACCACAACCTGGCGGGGAGGTACAGACAAGTGACAAGCCATGTTGCAGTATTTTCCTCATGCCCGATGTCTGTGGAGAAGGTCTTCGAGACAAGTCCTGTGCGAAGATAGCCTGTAAAAGGGGTGTATCCAAGGGCCACCAAAAGGCAGTCAAGGTGACAGTCATGGCCAAAATTTTTGGGAATGACACAAAATTTAAAATTTTACAAAGTCTACTGCTTCACTTTTTCTATAGCAATTTGCATATACTCCAGAATGTTAAAAGATGATCAGTTAACAGCAATTATTGCAAAGTCAATATTTGGCTAGAAATGAACTTTATCCCCCAAAAACATTTCAACATCATTGCAGTCCTCCTTAAAAGGACCAGCTAACCTCTTTTGAGTGATTGCTCCATTAACACAGGTGTGGGTGTTGACGAGGACATGGCTGGAGATCAATCTGTCATGATTAAGAAAGAATGACCCACTGGACACTTTAAAAGGGGCTGGTGCTTGGCATCTTTGGGTTTCTCTTCTGTTAACCAGGGTTTTATCTCTAAAGAAACACGTGCAGTCATCATTGCAATGCACAAAAATGGCCTAACGGGAAGAGTATCGCAGCTAGAAAGATTGCACCTCAGTCAACAATCTATGCATCATCAAGAATTCAAGGAGAGAGGTTTCCATTGTTGCCAAAAAAGCCTCAGGGCCCAAGAAAGACCAGCAAGCGGCAGGACCTCTCTTAAAAGTGTTTAGTGCGGGACGGGCTACCAGCAGTGCAGAGCTTGCTCAGGAATGGAGCAGGCAGGTGGAGTGCATCTGCCCCGCACTGTGAGGGCGGGGGACTCTTGGAGCAAGGCCTGGTCTCAAGGAGGGCAGCAAAGAACCCACTTCTCTCCAGAAAAAAACTTTGGACAGACTGATATTCTGCAAAAGGTTTTCAGCAGTGGTGCTGGGATGGGGTAAAGTTATTTTCTCTGGGGATCCCCTTTTCGATTGTTTGGGACATCAGGAAAAGCCTCATTCGGAGAAGACAGGTGAGCGCTCCCCAGTCTTGTCTCATGCCAACTGTTAAGCATCCTGAAACCTTCATGGTGGGGTTGCTTCTCAGCCAAGGGAATCGGCTCTCTCACAGTCTTGCCCAAAAAACAGCCATGAATAAGAATGGTCCGAATGTCCTCCAAGAGCAATTCTCCCAACCCTCCAAGGCAGTTTGGCGGGTCAACAATGCCTTTCCCAGCATGTGGAGCACCTTACCATAAAGCAAAGGTGATAACTAAATGGCTCAGGGAACAAAACAAGAAAATTTTGGGTCCATGGGGCCCGGGAATCCCCAGATCTTAATCCCATTGGAACTTGTGGTCAATCGTCAAGAGAGCTTGGACAAACAAAAACCCAAATTCTGACAAAAAGAAAGCTTGATTGTGCAAGAATGGACTGCTATCAGTCAGGATTTGGTCCGAAGTTGATTGAGAAACATGGCGGGGGAATTGCAGAAGGGCCTGAAGAAAAGGGTCAACATGCAAAAATTGCTTGCTGCATTAACTCATTCTAACTGTCAATAAAGCTTTTGTTACTCATATGTTTACAATTATTATATTTCTGTCTGTGATAAAAACATTGTCAAACACACATAAAAACCGAGGGAGCAGATCATGGTGAAAATATTAATTTTGTGTCATTCTCAAAACTTTTGGCCATGATGTACGTTAGCCTGGATGACCAGAGCAACAAATCTTGCCAGGTCAGAAAATCTTTGCTTGTTTGATTTAAAAGGAGCGTCTATCCCCACACCTTGGGCACCTGCAGCGGCGTTTTACAAACCTCTAGAAGAAGGGCCAGTGGCCTCTAATAACTTCTCTTGAGAAAGGGCCACGGAGATACCACTACCCACGCTTGTAGAGTGTAACCAAATACCATTCAATAGGGGAAGAAATCCAAACCAGAAGTCGTTTTTTGCATCCTCATCTCAGAATGATAGCCAAAGAGATGCCACCCCCCGGATGATAAGGCAGAATCCTAATTTCCTCGGAGAGAATTATACGACTGCACAAGATGCGTCAAAAAAATCCCCGGACTACTCAATGAAACCATATGCCCCGGCCCGAGCTGGGTGGGTCTATTGGCAATGTTGTAGTGACCAGACAAAGAAACAGAACGACATTCCTCTTACAAAAAACCCTTATCACGTCGTATGACAAGACTTGTCCCCCTGTCATATCACGTCACCAATGGATGAAGGGGGAAGTCAAACGACACTACGTGTCAACGGCAACCATCCGATATTTCAAGTGCTTTTATCTCGAGACTACAACCCCGAGATAACAGATTCGATCCTTCAACAAGGACAACAACTCACTACCTCAGAGGGAGACAAAGTGATCATCAGGGTCATGAGCGTCAAACCCCCAAGGGCAACTATAAAGCTGGGTAGCTCCCCACCTTCTCTTCCCAGCAAAGACTAAGTTCCAAGGGATCCACAGCAAGTAACTGCTTTAAATTCCCAACCTTTGATACCCATTCCATCACAAGCTGGTCAAACCCAAGCCTGCTAGACTTCAGTGCTCAGAGTGAGAGCCCCTCCTCAAAACCTACCTCTGGGCCGATGGTGCCGCGTTTTCCCCACGCAATTCGCCTCAGCTCCGGCGGATGTTGAACAAGAAGTTCACTTCCCAAGCCCCCCCTGAAGGAATTGCTATCAAACGGGAGCCTCCCTTTAAAAAGCATCGACGGCCTTAGGTTTAAGACCCAAATCGCATTTTAGGAGGGTCCCCGAGCGCTTGAACTCCGGTATAAAGGGAACACTGGGGTTCCCATTCAGAGCAGAAAATGGGAGCGGGAAAAGTTTAAAGGCCTTAAACAAGCCCTCCCCCGTAGTTTGAAAGGGACTTTTTTTAAAAACGTCATAAGAGAAAAATTCCTTCCACGACGGTCAAAAATACAGCTGCAGGGCTCTCCCAGGCTTCAGAAACCCCGGAAAAAGGTACGAAGCGGGCTTCTTTACCTGGAATCCTTTAGTGGTGCCATCCTTTTGCTTACATACATTTAGGCAAAATCTGCGGCCCTTTGGAGGAGTCCTGACTTGTTGTTTAAAACCCCCAACCCCCCGGCGGGGAGCTCCGCTATACTCTCCAGCTGTGGTGGCATTGTAATATTTTAATTTCTCCGCGGATTTTTGGGTTGTGGAAGTTTTTGCACGTTGGGTTCCCCAACCAAAGATGGTTCTCGTTTGGACTTGGATATCCTTTTGGGGGTTCTCCCCCCAACGAAATTGGACCATCCCAAATTTTGACTTAAAAAATTTGTTGTTATTACGCATGCTTTTTTTTTCTTTTGTCTTTCGGTCTACAGTGACATCTCCGGGGAAAAAAAAATTTGAAATTTTGTTTTGACGGGGGTGTTAGCCCCATAAAAGAGAATTTTACAGATGTCCTGTGATTTTACTTTTCTGTATTGCAGTCTTCTATTGTTTTGTTGCTATGTGCCCCTGTGTTTGCATAGCTGAATCCCCCCTTTTTTCTCAAGTTTGCCCCTTTTGGGTTCCTGGTCCCCCTTCTGGTTGTGTTTTTCCCTTCTTTTTCTCCTGTGTTTTTTCCATTTGTTTTTATCAAAAACACATGTGTTTTCAGTTGTTGAAAAAAAGTTTTTTTTCTGTGCTTTTTGTATGCTTAACAAGAACTTCAAAAAATAAAAATTCTTCTGGATTCTTATAACATGTGTGGGGCAGTGGTTAAGCTTCTGTGATCGTCGCCAAATTTTAAGTAGGGTGAAAGAGATCCGGATCTCACAGAGCCTATTTACGCCCAGGCCCCGGGGACAGAATATACACATGACTGCACCGCAGAATAGTGAGTGCAGCTTGGGGTTTAAAAAAGGAGGAAAATGGATCAGAATGTTTGTATGTACACAGTGCTGCCGTGAAAGTGAGTGCAGTCTGGAGTTAAAACAGGGTAATGGATCAGTAATGTGTCACGATTTTTAAAGATAATTCTATGATGTAACATTTTAAAAGTGCAACTATATATTTCCTATAAAGAAAATATCAACCTGTTACATAGTATTGAGCAATGTCTTACCTAATAAAATCCTATGTTTTGGGGGTCTATACTGTGTAGTGTCCCCCTGTTAGGATGAGGTGGCCCGGGGGGTTTGTGACCGAATGGGGTCTGATACCTTACTGGAGGTATGTTAATGGTAAAGGTCCAAGCCGCCAGGAAACCCCCGTCCCTGTAACCCCGCCCTGAATCTGTCTGAGAAGGCCCGTTACCCCCCAGGGAATGGGAGGTCCGCTAAAGTCTAAGAAAACGGAAGAAAAGGGAAAAAAACCCCCGCCCCCCAAACAAAATTCCACAAAAACAAAATTAAAAAACTAAGCAAAAAAAACCAACCCGGGTCAGTTTAAATTTTCAAAACGATCCCCTTGTGGTCTGAAAAATGTTTCACCGCAATTCCCCGCGCCGCAGGTTAAGAAGGAAGCTAATTAACAAAAATAAACGCGTGGGCGAGGTGGTCAGCGCCCGAGAGGGAATTAAATCCTCAGTGCCGAAAAAAAAACCCCCGCCCGAAATCGTGTGCGAAGCAGGGGGTGCAAAACGCCGTCTTTGCCGGACAACCCTGAATAATTTATGTATGTACACAGTGACTGCACCGCAGAATAGTGAGTGCAGCTTGGGGTAAATAAGGGGGGTAACTCGGTATTTTAAAGTAAAGTGTTGTGAATGTTTGGAAATGAATTTGAGAAACTCCCTTGTGATTAAAACGTTTTGAACCTTTTAAAGAGTTGGCAATAGGATACAGAGGCTTGTATAAGGGGGCTCCCCCATGATGGTTGGGGTGATCAATTTTTTCTCAATGGGTTCCTGGTTCATTGGAAGTTTTCTGAGTCTTGCCCCTTCTTCTGTTTCAGAAAGATATTTTCTGTTTTGCGTTACTTTGCTATTTTCTGAATTTTTGTGAGGTTGGCCAGGTCCCCCGGGGGGGTTGGGTCCCCCCGGTTCCCCCGGAGCCTTGTTATTTGTTCTTTGCCTTTTCCCCTTTTTTTCAGTGGTGCGGCTTAGTTTTGTTACCCAAAAGAAGTTTAGGGGAGAGGTCGAGTGATTCAGGTGTTTTTGCAAACGTAGCGTTGGTTTTTTAGGGTTTTTTTTTGGGTTGCAGTGGTATCCCTTTTATCCTTTCTGTTAGGCGATTTGGGCCCAGGTTTACTCATATATTTTTGTCTGGTTTTCTCTTGTCAAACCCCCTTAATGTTTGGGGGCTTTTTGTTCTTTGGGGGGCGCTCCGGGGGATAGCTTTCCTCTTTCTTTTTAGGTTTTGTTAACTCTGGTGTGCGGGATCTAGGACCAACGTAGGAACGTCCCAGGCCTTTTTTTGTGGGGTTAGTAGGGGACTGCAATCCGTGATTCCCCAAACCCTTGGTGTATTGCCTTTGTGCTTCCTATACCAAAAAAAAAACAGTAATGTTGCCACGTGACTGACCCCCAGAATTGGAGTGAGTTGGAGTATAATACAGGAGGTAACTCAGGATCAGTAATGTATGTACACAGTGACTGCACCAGTAGAATAGTGAGTGCAGCTCTGGAGTATAATACAGGATGTAACTCAGGATCAGTAATGTAATGTATGTACACAGTGACTGCACCAGCAGAATAGTGAGTGCAGCTCTGGAGTATAATACAGGATGTAACTCAGGATCAGTAATGTATGTACACAGTGACTGCACCAGCAGATTAGGAGTGCAGCTCTGGAGTATAATAAAGGATGTAACTCAGGATCAGTATGTATGTACACAGTGACTGCACCAGCAGAATAGTGAGTGCAGCTCTGGAGTATAATACAGGATGTAACTCAGGATCAGTAATGTAATGCATGTACACAGTGACTGCACCAGCAGAATAGTGAGTGCAGCTCTGGAGTATAATACAGGATGTAACTCAGGATCAGTAATGTATGTACACAGTGACTACACCAGCAGAATAGTGAGTGCAGCTAGGGTATAATACAGGATGTAACTCAGGATCAGTAATGTAATGTATGTACACAGTGACTGCACCAGCAGAATAGTGAGTGCAGCTCTGGAGTATAATACAGGATGTAACTCAGGATCAGTAATGTATGTATGTACACAGTGACTGCACCAGCAGCATAGTGAGTGCAGCTCTGGAGTATAATACAGGATGTAACTCAGGATCAGTAATGTAATGTATGTACACAGTGACTGTACCAGCAGAATAGTGAGTGCAGCTCTGGAGTATAATACAGGATGTAACTCAGGATCAGTAATGTAATGTATGTACACAGTGACTGCACCAGCAGAATAGTGAGTGCAGCTCTGGAGTATAATACAGGATGTAACTCAGGATCAGTAATGTAATGCATGTACACAGTGACTGCACCAGCAGAATAGTGAGTGCAGCTCTGGAGTATAATACAGGATGTAACTCAGGATCAGTAATGTATGTACACAGTGACTGCACCAGCAGAATAGTGAGTGCAGCTCTGGAGTATAATACAGGATGTGACTCAGGATCAGTATACAGTGACTCGCTTCCTCCATTATCACTCACCACATCCGTCACTGAAGCGCAGTTGGACGTATTTTCCAAAGCGACTGCTGTTCTGGTTCATCGCAGTTTCTGCGTTTCCGAACGCCTCCAGTAATGGATTCACCTGCGGAAATAACGGAGGAGTCACTAGGACACTTGGATCGGGCTCAGTCTATACTCATTTCTTTCCCTATAAATAGAGCTGATACCAGAGGGCAATAGCTGAGGATTGGGGACAGAACAGGAGCCTATGCTCCGCCCATAACTATAACACATTAGCCCCTCCCTCTGGTGTCATCCACAGACCCCGCCTCATAAAGGGCCAGTGCAGACATCTAATAAACCGTGTTCCCATCATGATTGGCAGCCTCTGATGTCAGTGACAAAACCTCAGCTGTGGAAACATGAGGATCCGCCCAGTCCGCCAGCTCAGAGGAGGCCGGCGATCCCCCCACCCCCTCCCGCCAGCTCAAAGGAGGCTGGCAACCCCCCACCTCTCCCGCCAGCTCAGAGGAGGCTGGCGACCCCCCACCCTTCCCGCCCGCTCAGAGGAGGCCAGCGACCCCCCACACACCGCCAGCTCAGAGGAGCCCGGCGACTCCCCCCTTCCAGACACCTCCTTATCTCTGCCCCTGCCACCTCCTTATCTCTGCCCTCTGCCACCTCCTTATCTCTGCCCTCTGCTCCCTCACCTGCAGGATCTGCTGGCTCAGCTGCTTGTTCCCTTGGCTCCTCCGCACCAGGTGTCTCAACAGCAGTTTTTTACTCTCAGTTTTTCCGGCTCCGCTGTCACCGCTGCAAGAAAAGAAATCATCACCAGGGGACGGACGGTCCAGACACGGCTCAATGCCGCCCTCTACTGGCTGCCTGAGGCTGGGAGGTCTGCACCCCATATACAGTGCCCTGCCACTTATCCCCCAATATACAGTGCCCTACCGCTTCTCCCCAATATGCAGTGCCCCGCTGTTTATCCCCCAATATACAGTGCCCTACGCTTATGCCCAATATACAATTCCCCCCCTGCTTATCCCCAATATACAGTGCCCACCGCTTCTCCCCAATATGCAGTGTCCCACTGTTTATCCCCAAAATACAGTGCCCTACCGCTTATGCCCAATATACAGTGCCCCATGCTTATCCCCTGTGAGATAAGGGAAAATGATATCTAAATTATATCATTTTGATTTTTGATGGAATTCCCATCAAGATACAGTTTGCCCAAAAATACTTGCTTCAGACCACTCAGCCCCTTCTCCCTTGGCATGCATTCCCCAAGGCCATAAAAAGCCATGCAATGTTTTCCTTTAACTCCAGAAATAAGCTCTTTGAAGCTCTTAAACAAGGGTGTGAACTCGTTTGCAGGTACAGCCAAACTGGATTCTTTTGTTATACTCAAGCACATGGAGACAGCGTGGCACTATAGGTCACAGCAAGGCTCTGAGATATTGACTCTGGAAAATGACCTACAATAACACAATGCAATATCTCAGACTAGCCGAGCACATAATCGGCATCGGCATTCCTTCCCCCACACGCTCATACCATTTAGCCATCTCCAGAATTACATACAGTAGGCATATTTAGTCTCTATGTGCAGATAAAATCCAGGCAAATCCAGTGGCATGGCTGCCATTCGATTCAGAGCTTCGGGTGGAAAGTTATGAGCCGCCACGGTTCTAGACCGAAAATCATACTCTCAGATATGGGAGGAGAGAGGCTGCACCTGCCCAGTGGTGGGCACAGAGTGTGGGAGGGAGCAGCCTAGGAGATATAAAGCAGCTCCTCATTTTTGACTTAGTTTTTCTACTGGCAGGAGGTTCTGTTACCTGACGCAGCCAAGGAAAGCCTGCAACTAAGATTATGACTTGTGATCCATCAGCTCCTCCCTGTGGTGACATGCTACATAACACAGTAATTGTAACCTATCTATACCCTACCCTTGTACTACACTCTTGACTGTATACTTGTATATTGTTCTGTATATATACTGTACCTGCATTTTTCTAGTGCGCCTTTTCAGCGATTAAATATAAAATTAATCTTGGGCTGCTCTTTTATCTCGATTCACAAATACCAAGACCGCACGCTCCGTTGGATATTATACACTACCCGGGTTGCTTTCTGACCTGATATAAGACTGCTGTTGGACGGGGCTTAATTCGAACGAGCAACTGGTGGCAGAATACCGTACTGTTTTAGTGAGGAGCCCTGACAGTGATGGCCAGGAGGCTTATATATATCCACAGCTTGGACTAGTGATGTATATCCCCCTCACTGGGAGCACCTCAATACCTCATACCTATAAGGGTTTTTCTGGCGACTATTTGCCCAGGGTGCAGTTCCCTGACTGATCTGGGGCAAGTGGTGGCGCCAGAGAGCCGATCCCTGCTGGGTCCTTCTCTCCCCTCTCCCAAGGTGAGCGAAGTTGACACCCCCTCCCCCTGTGAAATCCCTCACATCCCCAATGCACAATGCCCCACTGCCTATTCCCAGTATACTGTACAGTCCCCAGCTGCATATTCCCCCAGTAGAGAACTCCCTATACACCCCACTCCACCCTGTATCCTGCCCCACACAGAATACTGCCCCCCCTCTGCACCTCCTCCCATAATACTGCCCTATTTGCACCCCGCTCCCTCCAGTGTCCAGGCCCCGCTAGATCCCATCAGCGTCCCCCACAGGCCCCAGATATATGGCACCACTAGCCTGTAGAATAACTCCTCCGCAGCGCCCCCCACAGGTCTCTATAGACCGTCCATCACCTGATCACAATGCACTGACTCCTGGGGGACGACGTCTGCAGCTCATTGTAGGCGCGATCAGCCACCGCGAATATGTGAGGAGGCAGAAGACGGAGCGAGCGGGAGCTGTACACAGCCGACACCTGCAGAGAGCACACAGGCTCCAGTCACACCCAGAGCTGCAGCCACCCATCCAAAATAATCCTCAGCTCCCACAGGATCAACACACACTATATCCTTCAGTCACCTCCAGAGCTGCACTCATTATAATGCTGTTACATCTTATCATTCAGTCACCTCCAGAGCTGCACTCACTATTCTGCTATTACATCGTGCCTTATCCTCTAGTCACCTCCAGAACTGCAGTCACTGTTCTGTTACATCATGTCTTATCCTCCAGAGCTGCCCTCACTATTCTGCTGTTACATTATGTCTTATCCTTCAGTCACCTCCAGAACTGCACTCACTATAATGCTGTTACATCTTATCCTTCAGTCACCTCCAGAGCTGCACTCACTATATAAAGCTGTTATATCTTATCCTCCAGTCACCTCCAGAGCTGAAGTCATTATTCTGCTATTACATGGTGCCTTATCCTCCAGTCACCTCCAGAGCTGCCATCGCTATTCTGCTGTTACATCATGTCTTATCCTCCAGTCACACCCAGAGCTGCAGTCACTAATCTGCTGTTACATCATGTCTTATCCTCCAGTCACACCCAGAGCTGCAGCCACCCATCCAAAATAATCCTCAGCTCCCACAGGATCAACAGGATATTTATCCTTCAGTCACCTCCAGAGCTGCACTCACTATAAAGCTATTACATCTTATCCTCCAGTCACCTCCAGAGCTGCAGCCACCCATCCAAAATAATCCTCAGCTCCCACAGGATCAACAGGATATTTATCCTTCAGTCACCTCCAGAGCTGCACTCACTATAATGTGGTTACATCTTATCCTTCAGTCACCTCCAGAGCTGCACTCACTATAAAGCTGTTACATCTTATCCTCCAGTCACCTCCAGAGCTGCAGTCACTATTCTGCTGTTACATCGTGTCTTATCCTCTAGTCACCTCCAGAACTGCAGTCACTGTTCTGTTACATCACGTCTTATCCTCCAGTCACCTCCAGAGCTGCCATCGCTATTCTGCTGTTACATCGTGTCTTATCCTCCAGTCACCTCCAGAGCTGCACTCACTATTCTGCTGTTACATCATGTCTTATCCTCCAGTCACCTCCAGAGCTGCCATCGCTATTCTGCTGTTACATCGTGTCTTATTCTCCAGTCACCTCCAGAGCTGCAGTCACTATTCTGCTGTTACATTGTGTCTTATCCTCCAGTCACCTCCAGAGCTGCGGTCACTATTCTGCTGTTACATCATGTCTTATCCTCCAGTCACCTCCAGAGCTGCAGTCACTATTCTGCTGTTACATCGTGTCTTATCCTCCAGTCACCTCCAGAGCTGCAGTCACTATTCTGCTGTTACATCCGTCATGGTGCTGACGGGCAGGGTGATCACTGGGTGGGAGGGTTACACCTGATCTCCCTAGGCAGCATGGCGTGCACATCTACCGTACATAGGGGCCACAAGAGCCCCGTGTTCTCTTTAAGAACCTCAATGTAGTAAGAGAGTCACCTCCGGTCCATAGAGAGGGAGCGACTGCAAAGGGTTAACTGCGATCAGGATGTCCCCGATGTAGGTCTGTGGAGAGAGAAACGGGCAATTAGAGGTGGACTCGCCCATCACAGGGCGACATCACAGGAGAGGTAGGGTGTGTAGGGGCAAGATGAGGGTCAGGGTATATACTGGAGGGGATGAGGGTCGGGGTATATACTGGAGGGGATGAGGGTCGGGGTATATACTGGAGGGGATGAGGGTCGGGGTATATACTGGAGGGGATGAGGGTCGGGGTATATAATGGAGGGGATGAGGGTCGGGGGTATATAATGGAGGGGATGAGGGTCGGGGGTATATAATGGAGGGGATGAGGGTCGGGGTATATAATGGAGGGGATGAGGGTCGGGGGTATATAATGGAGGGGATGAGGGTCGGGGGATATAATGGAGGGGATGAGAGTCGGGGTATATAATGGAGGGGATGAGGGTCGGGGTATATAATGGAGGGGATGAGGGTCGGGGGTATATAATGGAGGGGATGAGGGTCGGGGTATATAATGGAGGGGATGAGGGTCGGGGTATATAATGGAGGGGATGAGGGTCGGGGTATATAATGGAGGGGATGAGGGTCGGGGGTATGTAATGGAGGGGATGAGGGTCGGGGGTATGTAATGGAGGGGATGAGGGCCGGGGGATATAATGGAGGGGAGGAGGGTCGGGGGTATATAATGGAGGGGATGAGGGTCGGGGTATATACTGGAGGGGATGAGGGTCAGGGTATATAATGGAGGGGATGAGGGTCGGGGGTATATAATGGAGGGGATGAGGGTCAGGGGTATATAATGGAGGGGACGAGGGTGGGGGTATATAATGGAGGGGATGAGGGTCGGGGGTATATAATGGAAGGGATGAGGGTCGGGGGTATATAATGGAGGGGATGAGGGTCGGGGTATATACAGGAGGGGATGAGGGTCGGGGTATATAATGGAGGGGATGAGGGTCGGGGGTATATATTGGAAGGGATGAGGGTCGGGGGTATATAATGGAGGGGATGAGGGTCGGGGTATATACAGGAGGGGATGAGGGTCGGGGTATATAATGGAGGGGATGAGGGTCGGTGGTATATGATGGAGGGGATGAGGGTCGGGGTATATAATGGAGGGGATGAGGGTCGGGGTATATAATGGAGGGGATGAGGGTCGGGGGTATATAATGGAGGGGATGAGGGTCGGGGGTATATAATGGAGGGGATGAGGGTCGGGGGTATATGATGGAGGGGATGAGGATCTGGGTATATAGTGGAGGAGATGAGGGTCGGGGGTATATAATGGAGGGGATGAGGGTCGGTGATATATAATGGAGGGGATGAGGGTCGGGGGTATATAATGGAGGGCATGAGAGTCGGGGGTATATAATGGAGGGGATGAGGGTCGGGGGATATAATGGAGGGGATGAGGGTCGGGGTATATAATGGAGGGGATGAAGGTCGGGGTATATAATGGAGGGGATGAGGGTCGGGGGAAATAATGGAGGAGATGAGGGTCGGGGGTTATAATGGAGGAGATGAGGGTCGGGGGTATATAATGGATGGGATGAGGGTCGGGGTATATAATGGAGGGGATGAGGGTCGGGGTATATAATGGAGGGGATGAGGGTCGGGCAGGGTGGATAAAAATCATGATTTTTTTAAAAAAATCAAAAAAATCGGATTTTTTTGATTTAAATCGGATTTTTTTGATTTAAATAGGATTTTTTAATCAAGTTGTACACAAGCAAAACTTTGTCTTTTTGCAAATCAAATTATTTTACACAAATAAAAATATTAAAACAGTTGATGATTATGAAACCTAATAATTTTTATTTGCACTATTAAACAATCAGAATTGAACTACAGAGAGTAAGTACTTTTTAACAATAGCCTATCTCTAACGTTTGAAGTAAGCAAACATCTTCAGTGAATACATCAGTCCTTTAAGCCTACTGTTTATTTAGGACTTTTAATAGGAAAACTAGTTGTCCTGCTTTAGCAGTTCCTAAGCGGTTTCGGACTGTTGTGTGCACAAAACCAAATGAAGAAAACAATCTCTCTACTCCTGCCGATGAAGCCGATGCAGTCAGTAGCTGAGTAGCTACATTTATTATCTTCGCTGGAAGAACAAGTGATTGCGACTTCCACCAGTCCAGTGGTTTTAGTTCATTAACGACGTTATCTGCAAACATGTATTTTTGAAATGGTGCAGATTCACACTTCAATTTCAGCACAGTTGCCACAATGTCATGGTTAGTATTGGCGAGCCACTCCATTGCAGAGTTGATTTCCGCCTCAGATAGTTTTTTCCCTCTGTAGATAGGATGCAAGATATTGGCTAAATAGTTTTCTTCTTTTAATGCTTGGTCCTTGCGGTGGTGTATTGCAACCTTTACATTGTTTGAGAGGTTCAAGCGATCTAGCGAACCTTCTAAATCTTTCCAAACTTCTGTGGCATCAGCTATGGTTGCAGTATCTTTCTGCATTTTATCCAACGTAATAGATATTGGCTTTAACCTTTCCAAAAGGTCCTCGGCATTTCTCTTCGCACCAAGATTTAATACTTTGCTTCGTATATTAGCATCAATTTTATCCCGATGTGTTTCGCAAATGGACACTAATTTTGACCAGTTGTTAATAAACAGTTCCAAGCATTCAGCCAAGGTATTCCATCTAACATCTTGTGGTAGAACCAACTTCAGTCCTTCCATTTCCTTGTAGGTTGCATGTGCAAAATGATTATTGCGGAAATATTTAACAATTTCTACAACATGTTCCTTGACACCCGAAATATGCAGGTCTTTTGCCAAAAGATGCAACAAATGGGCAGAACAACCGTATGTAATGACATTTGTGTCATCCTCATGTGCCAGTTCCGCTCGCATTTTTGCCACATTGCTTGCGTTATCAGTAACTAAGCTCCTTACTTTACATGCAAACTGTTCTTGGCATTGGTGAATTGAGTTCTTAGCAATTTCAAGTAAATATTCAGCAGTATGTGAATTTCCAGATGTGTCGATTGTGTCTGTAAGGTAAGTTTCACCATCTTCTGTTGTGACACAAGTGCAAATTATGGGGTCGTTGTGGATGTTGCTCCAACCATCCAAGCTCATGTTAACAACTTTGTCTTTCAAATATTTTGTACAAGCCGCTCTTTCTTTGTCGTATACAGCCTGAAGATGTTTTCCTGAGATATCAAATCTACTTGGTGGTTTGTAGCCTGGTCTTATTCCTTCCATCATTTCTACAAACAATGGGTGTTCAACTAGTCGGAAAGAAGAATTGGTTGCAAATATGAATTTAGCAATTAATTCATCAAAATGTTCTTTCTGGCTCGTCGTAGTCTTTAAGAGGAATTTTTCTACACTTTGCAGGCAAAGTTTTTTGTTGGGCTGCTTTGTTGAAGTTGTACCCAGATATTGATTGTCACGTGCAGCACAAGCCATATTTGACCCTGAAAGCACAGTAATTAAAAATATAATTCAACTGCGTATTTGAAGAAATATAACGAAAATATTTTGAAACAAACTTTTTGAACAATGTAATGGTCCTCGTCCTATAAGGGCTGTCTCAAAAGTTATGCTACTCAAGTTTCCGGTGAAGTTGCTGTAATACTAGTAATATCAGAGCAACTGAAAAAAATTATGTCACAAAAGTTTTAAAAATGTTTTTTTAAAAAAATGGTCAATTTGGCAGACTTCAAAAGTGAATTGTAGCCTACAATAAAAAAAAAAAAATAGGCGTATACACACTCTTTTATTTTTACTTAATGTTAATCTTCTGTGAAATATTGCCTTAACATAAATTTAAATTCTATACTCCAGAACTAGTGCTAGAAATGTTTCTTTTCATAGACTTTAACCATCCCAGTAAAACGTCTGTTAAAATAGGTTGTAATTGCCAGACTTACCACTAGTGCTAGGGTCCTGGTGCATAAGAAGCTGTGGGGGTTCATTGACATTAGTTGTATCACTATCAACATCTTCATTTCCCTTCTGGTTGCAGTTTTCATAATGTGATTTCAAACGGCAAACAAGTCCTTGGATATCCTTTTGACAGTATTTGCACTTTGCTCTCCCACCTTTCTTTCCAAGCTCTGCTGGCATCTCAACAAAATGAACCCAAATAGGGTCTCTCTTACGACCTGCCGTGGCTCACGCAGATCACTTCTGAAGTTTGATTGTTACTACAGCCAAGTACTGCTGACTGACTATCCAACAAGTTTGGGCATGTCAACTGAATGGAAAAAGAAACTGAAACCAAGCTACAGAAAGTGAAACCAAGCTAGAAGTGTGGAGTTAATTGAACAATGATTGAAAGTTTTAGATTTTAATCGTGATTTATATTAAAAAAATCTTTTGATTTAAATCAGTGATTTAAATCATGATTAAAATCACGATTTAAATCGATCTGATTTAAATAGAAAAAAATCATTTGATTTAAATCATGATTTAAATCGTTGATTTAAATCGGCGTGATTTAAATCAATCCACCCTGGGGTCGGGGTATATAATGGAGGGGATGAGGGTCGGGGTATATAATGGAGGGGATGAGGGTCGGGGTATATAATGGAGGGGATGAGGGTCGGGGGAATATAATGGAGGGGATGAGGGTCGGGGTATATAATGGAGGGGATGAGGGTCGGTGGTATATAATGGAGGGGATGAGGGTCGGGGGTATATAATGGAGGGGATGAGGGTCGGGGGTATATAATGGAGGGGATGAGGGTCGGGGGTATATAATGGAGGGGATGAGGGTCGGGGGATATAATGGAGGGGATGAGGGTTTGGCGCATATAATGGAGGGGATGAGGGTCGGGGGTATATAATGGAGGGGATGAGGGTCGGGGGTATATAGTGGAGGGGATGAGGGTCGGGGTGTTATGTTTCGGTAACTGAGGAGAAATGGCAAAAAATAGCAAAAGCGGTAATACACCAGAGAGGAAATAGGAAGCCCCCAAACATGTAATGGCGGTTAGACAAGAAGAAAGCAAGGACACAGACAGAAAATAGAATGAGCAAACGCTGGGGCCCAATCTGTCTAGACAGAAAAGTACAGGAAAGAATTCTGACTGCAATCCAACAAAAACCCTAACAAAAATACCAACACTTCTGATTGCCAAAAAACCTGAGATCACACGATCTCTACCACCTAAATCAAATCTCTGGTGTAACAAAACTGTATTCAGCAAATTAAAAGTAACAAAAGAGCAAAGCAAAAGTGCAGACACAAACGGAGCACAATTGCAGCGCCAGACTCCCAAAAGGGGACAGGCTGCAGTCCACTGCAGGCAGCAAACCAGCAGAGAAAATCAAACAGAGAAAAAAAAACAGCAAACACTTATCTGAAGGAGAGCAGGAAACTAGCAGTGCTTCAAGCAAGACCAGAAGAACAATTGATAACAGGCAAGGCTGCTGGGAACTCAGGCCACTTATATCCTACCATTCAGCGCCAGCTGAAGGCCATTCAGTAATCAGTTCATTACCCTCAGCAACCACCGGAGGGAGCCCCAGCTCAGAAGCCGCCTCCAGCATATTCACAACATCAGAGTATATAATGGAGGGGATGAGGGTCGGGGGTATATAATGGAGGAGATGAGGGTCGGGGTATATAATGGAGGGGATGAGGGTCGGGGTGTATAATGGAGGGGATGAGGGTCGGGGTATATAATGGAGGGGATGAGGGTCTGGGTATATAATGGAGGGGATGAGGGTCGGGGGTATATAATGGAGGGGATGAGAGTCGGGGTATATAATGGAGGGATGAGGGTCGGGGGTATATACTGGAGGGGATGAGGGTCGGGGGTATATAATGGAGGGGATGAGGGTCGGGGTATATAATGGAGGGGATGAGGGTCGGGGGTATATAATGGAGGGGATGAGGGTCGGGGTATATAATGGAGGGGATGAGGGTCGGGGTATATAATGGAGGGGATGAGGGTCAGGGTATATAATGGAGGGGATGAGGGTCAGGGTATATAATGGAGGGGATGAGGGTCGGGGTATATAATGGAGGGGATGAGGGTCGGGGTATATAATGGAGGGGATGAGGGTCGGGGTATATAATGGAGGGGATGAGGGTCGGGGTATATAATGGAGGGGATGAGGGTCGGGGGTATATAATGGAGGGGATGAGGGTCGGGGGAATATAATGGAGGGGATGAGGGTCGGGAGTATATAATGGAGGGGATGAGGGTCGGGGATATATAATGGAGGGGATGAGGGTCGGGGGTATATAATGGAGGGGATGAGGGTCGGGGTTATATACTGGAGGGGATAAGGGTCGGGGGTATATAATGGAGGGGATGAGGGTCGGGGGTATATAATGGAGGGGATGAGGATCGGGTATATAATGGAGGGGATGAGGGTCGGGGGTATATAATCCTTCTCTGACCTTGACGTACTACCCAGTCCATGTGCCCTGGGCTCCTATGACCATGGACGGGATAGTTCGTCATAGTCGATCGGCCGCGCTCATGGGGGGGGGGGGGGGAGCGCAGCCGATCGCGGCCGGGTGTCAGCTGATTCTCACAGCTGATGCCTGGCATTTTAACCCCGGGTAAACTGTGATCAAACATGATAGCAGCGTTACGGGAGCAGGCAGAGGGGCTGTCACAGATGTCGTCATGACTTCCTGTCATGCGCAGTGTATGTCAGGAAGTCTCCTGGTCAGTGCAGTAACTGCAGTGCTGTCAGCTTCTATAGCACGGGGAGGCTGCTTCATCCGCATGGTATAGAAGTGTGTAGCCCTGGTGTTAGGCACACGCAGTACCCTGGAGAGTGTGTGGCGAGACAGCAGTTTAATGCTAAATATTCATTCACTCAACATATACTAGACACACCCTTAGGGTAGTGGAGTTTACTCTTGAGGGAGTGGTCAAGGTGGTATGTGTTGGAGTGATTTAGTGAGTCTAGTTCCTGTCTTCGGACAGTGAAGACGTCTGGAGTTGAGTTCCTGACTAGAGAGAGAGAGGACGTCTGGAGGGAGGAAGGAGTCCAGATTGCTCTATCATCAGTTCGGAAAGTGGAGTCTAGTATAGGTGCTTTAATTCACCTTAGCCTAGTCAGAGCTGTACCTCATCAGCATACACTGGAAGGAAAGAAGAAGTTTAGTGCAGAAAGTCTTCAGTATCCTGTCTAAAGGACGGTATAAGGTTCAGAGACGTGCTCCTGCCTATTGAAAACTGAGCATCTGTAACTAACTTTGAAGTGAAGGAAAAGAAAGAAGTGACTGCTCGACCCTTGGCTAGTTTGAGTGCTTATGTTACCAGCGTGGACAAGGCGAAAGGCACAGTGGTTTTATTGGAATAGTGCTTACGGATTGAAGAAGTCCTGCACATTGCTACCGGTCACTGGGGACCGAAGGATCACTACTGTTTCAAGCATAGTGATAAGAAAACCAGGAATTTACCGGACCTTAGGTCGCGGCAAACAAGCCCCTTATAGTCAGTACGTAACTGGGGTCAGGGGAAGTGAAGACTGAGTCAGTGCACGACAAGATAAGAATTCAGCTTCTTCGCAGGAAGGCTCCTAACACAAAGCTGACTGGGCGGTACAGCTATAGATTAGCTGGAGATATTGAGGGAACTACGCTTCAGGCTGGTTGTACTCGTTGTATTGGAAGTAAAGGAGGCCCCTAACTTGTCCAGCTGCTGTCTCAAGATACGCTCTCCTTGGATCAGCCTCCCTGGGACCTGCCTGAACATCTTACAAGTAAAGGTATGGAAAGACGCTGACCGTGTGAGACTGTGTTCTTTATCTGCACCCGACTTCACAAATCCCATAGACTTTGAGGGACCAGTCCCACCTGTAGGGGACCCGACATCTAGCTGCCTCACCATCCCTCAGAGATCTACAGCAGCGCTGGTACAAATTACCAGAATACTACAGGTGGCGTCACGAACTGTATATAAACCTATCCCCTGTAAATATATCCCCAACATACGCCAGACCGCCCGGGCCACAGACCGAGCCACAGCTACCTGTGACAATCCCATAGACTTCTACGGGCTCGGCTCTGAGTACCCCATTGCCCTGGTAACCCACAATTGTGGTGGCGGGTCGACACAACAATTTGGCGTCACGAACAGGATGCGAAACTCGCAGAACTGCGAGCCCTGTGTGCCTAAGGAATTGTTTTTGTGAGAAGGACTGTTTGCACTTTTGGCGCCAAAATCGCCATTTTTGTCGCCATATTCGCGCCCTCAGGCGCTGGAGAAGAAGGTGGGCGTACCTTCGTGGGCGTCTACCCCCCAGTGGCGCGAAGAAAATGCCTGCCCTCTCAAAGTGCTATTACAACATGCGATCCTGCCCTACAGCAAAGGAGGTCCGCCTCCTCTTCACCTTCCCTGCGAGGAGGAGGAGACGCAAACCCCACCTCCACGGAAGAGACCGGATGTCTCCGCAGGAAGAAGAAAGAATCTTCTGGAACATCATGGAGGCAGGACGTGTGCAGCCGAGCAGGGAAGCGGAGGAAGGCAGGCCCCGTGCCCCAGCCAAGCTGCCACCAGCACCGGAGTTATCCGTGATCCTGCACCTGCAGCAGGCGTTGCTAGAGATTCGAGAAGAAAATGCACGCCTGAAGAAGATGGTCCAGCACCAACCTGGCTTTGAAGAGATCGAGAGACGCCGGCGTACCCTGGAACAGCGGAGGCTGTGGGACACGGTGATCTCTCCCCTCAACGACCCCCCACGATTCCAGATACCGAAGAGTCCGCTGCCCAAGGCGAAGGAGCAACCGGAGGCTGCCCCCGAAAGTACCGATCCCGATCCCACCGGTGAAGCGGTGGAAGCGAAGGAGGTTGAGGAGGTACAGCCAATCCCGGAACGCCCGCCCGGCCAAGAGGCCGCAGCAGATGATCGGTCCCCGGCAGGGACACCGGAGGGGTCCTGTCCGTCACTACCAGACGTGGACTGGGACGAAATGGCGCGCCTGGATGACGTCGCCTACACCGCCCAGTGGGAATATGAGTGGCAGCGTCGTGAGGAGAAGAAGAAACGCCAGCAGGAGGAAGAGCGGGAAGCTCAGCGGAACCGTCAGCGACAACATGCAGAGCTGATCGCGGACAAAGAAAGTGTCCGGAGAGATAAAGGTACCCTGAGGGAACCGCGGCGGCAGGGGTGTGTGACTGAGTTCCAGCTCCGGAAGGGCTGGGGCTTCATCCGTGAACCGGGCCTCTACCCAGGGGTCTTTGTCAGCAGGCGTGACGTAGAATCCCACCTGCCGCAAGGCCATCCCGGGAGGGACTTAGCCAATGGAGACATCGTCACATATACGCGGCACTGGGGAATGAAGGGATGGTATGCCCTTAACGTCGCCATCGTCCGTGACCCCGTCCCCGACGCAGGTAACGTCACCACTACCGCAGCGTCCCCGTCTCCAGCTCAAGAAGTATCCGGCCGTGCCCCAGCATCGCCCCCTGCAAATTCATCGCAACTAGCGACCCAGAGTTCATCGCAAATGAAAGTCAAATCTACATCGCAACTAGCGACCCAGTCTCAATCGCAATCCATGACACGGTCCATATCGTTAACTGTGATTGAAACGCAATCGGTGTCACGTGAGGAGAATGTACCCGTTGCGCCCCTAGAGGTTCGCACGAGAACTGTGGCGACCCAGACCCTAATCGCAGCACATGATTTGCTAGTCCTGGATCTAGGGCCCATTGCATTGTTCCAGCCCCCGGGGTGGAAAATGTATTGGAAAGTGTATTATTTGAAAATGAATAGATAGAAAAGAAGAATCGGTGAGATCCATATCGGGTCTACCATAAGTAGAAAGTTTGAAAATGTTTTATAAGTTTTTGCACAAGTTGAAAAGTACAACGTATATGATGCATATATATTTTGCTAACCGTAGAATGCCCGGCTGGGTAAATGATAAACAGTAACCAGAAAAGTTGCACTTTCGTATTATGTGATTTGATATATTATGTCTTTGGTTTTACATTGGACTTGGAGGTTGAGGACTATGCCAGCCCAGAACTTACTTGTAAATAGTTGCGCTTCGGTGCCTTATCTTGGTTTTACATAAACCAGTACAACTACCTCTGAAAACAAAACCCGTGTGGTGTGGCACTGAGTGAGGTCTGCAATTGGATGTCCTGCAGCCCACCCAGGACCCACGTTGAAGGTTTGGTGCGGGTCCTTCACAAGTATATTGTATATTTATTGAATGCTATTTAATATTTGTATTTTTCTATATTGTTCGCAACGTTTAAGATATCCTCACCTCCCGGATGGGACGAATTACTGTTTATTGTTTAATGTTTCTTGCATAAACAAAATGTCTCTTTTGTATTTTACAGCCCGGGAGTGCTGTCTTTTACCATGGGGGAATGTGTAGCCCTGGTGTTAGGCACACGCAGTACCCTGGAGAGTGTGTGGCGAGACAGCAGTTTAATGCTAAATATTCATTCACTCAACATATACTAGACACACCCTTAGGGTAGTGGAGTTTACTCTTGAGGGAGTGGTCAAGGTGGTATGTGTTGGAGTGATTTAGTGAGTCTAGTTCCTGTCTTCGGACAGTGAAGACGTCTGGAGTTGAGTTCCTGACTAGAGAGAGAGAGGACGTCTGGAGGGAGGAAGGAGTCCAGATTGCTCTATCATCAGTTCGGAAAGTGGAGTCTAGTATAGGTGCTTTAATTCACCTTAGCCTAGTCAGAGCTGTACCTCATCAGCATACACTGGAAGGAAAGAAGAAGTTTAGTGCAGAAAGTCTTCAGTATCCTGTCTAAAGGACGGTATAAGGTTCAGAGACGTGCTCCTGCCTATTGAAAACTGAGCATCTGTAACTAACTTTGAAGTGAAGGAAAAGAAAGAAGTGACTGCTCGACCCTTGGCTAGTTTGAGTGCTTATGTTACCAGCGTGGACAAGGCGAAAGGCACAGTGGTTTTATTGGAATAGTGCTTACGGATTGAAGAAGTCCTGCACATTGCTACCGGTCACTGGGGACCGAAGGATCACTACTGTTTCAAGCATAGTGATAAGAAAACCAGGAATTTACCGGACCTTAGGTCGCGGCAAACAAGCCCCTTATAGTCAGTACGTAACTGGGTTAGGGGAAGTGAAGACTTTGAGTCAGTGCACGACAAGATAAGAATTCAGCTTCTTCGCAGGAAGGCTCCTAACACAAAGCTGACTGGGCGGTACAGCTATAGATTAGCTGGAGATATTGAGGGAACTACGCTTCAGGCTGGTTGTACTCGTTGTATTGGAAGTAAAGGAGGCCCCTAACTTGTCCAGCTGCTGTCTCAAGATACGCTCTCCTTGGATCAGCCTCCCTGGGACCTGCCTGAACATCTTACAAGTAAAGGTATGGAAAGACGCTGACCGTGTGAGACTGTGTTCTTTATCTGCACCCGACTTCACAAATCCCATAGACTTTGAGGGACCAGTCCCACCTGTAGGGGACCCGACATCTAGCTGCCTCACCATCCCCTCAGAGATCTACAGCAGCGCTGGTACAAATTACCAGAATACTACAGGTGGCGTCACGAACTGTATATAAAACCTATCCCCTGTAAATATATCCCCAACATACGCCAGACCGCCCGGGCCACAGACCGAGCCACAGCTACCTGTGACAATCCCATAGACTTCTACGGGCTCGGCTCTGAGTACCCCATTGCCCTGGTAACCCACAATTGTGGTGGCGGGTCGACACAGAAGCGATCAGCCTGCAAAAAATGATTGTCCCATAGTGGGACAAAGTGTAAAAGTAAGAAATAAAAAAAAAAATTAAATTGTAAAAATATTTTAAAATAAAACAAAATCAATAATTGTTCTACCAATAAATATTTTAATGAAAAAAAATCTAAACAATAAAAGTACACATATTTAGTATCACCGCGTCCGTAACGACCCGCCCTATAAAACTGTCCCACTAGTTCACCCCTTTAGTGAACACCATAAAAAAAGGCAAAAAAATCAATGCTTTATCATCATACCACCGAACAAAAAGTGGAATAACACGCGATCAAAAAGACGGATATAAATAAACATGGTACCGCTGAAAACGTCATCTTGTCCCGCAAAAAACGAGCCGTCATACAGCATCATCAGCGAAAAAATAAAAAGTTACAGCTCGCAGAATAAAGCGATGCAGAAATAATTATTTTTTATATAAAAGTTTTTATTGTATAAAAGCGCCAAAACATAAAAATATGATATAAATGAGGTATCACTGTAATTGTACTGACCCGAAGAATAAAACTGCTTTATCAATTTTACCACACGCGGAACGGTATAAACCCCCCCAAAAGAAATTCATGAATTGCTGATTTCTGTTCATTCTGCCTCCCAAAAATCTGAATAGAAAGCGATCAAAAAATGTCACGTGCTCAAAAATGGTACCAATAAAAACGTCACCCCGTCCCGCAAAAAATAAGACCTCACATGACTCTGTGGCCAAAATATGGAAAAATTATAGCTCTCAAAATGTGATGATGCAAAAAACTATTTTTTGCAATAAAAAGCGTCTTTTAGCGTGACAGCTGCCAATCATAAAAACCCGCTATAAATAGTAAATCAAACCCCCTTTATCACCCGCTTAGTTAGGGAAAAATAATAAAATTAAAAAAATGTATTTATTTCCATTTTCCCATTAGGGTTAGGTTTGGGGCTAAAGTTAGGATTTGGATTAGGGTTGGGATTAGGGTTAGGGTGTGTTGGGGTTAGGGTTGGAGTTAGAATTGGGGGTTTCCACTGTTTAGGCACATCAGGGGCTCTCCAAACGTGACATGGCGTCTGATCTCAATTCCAGGCAATTCTGAAAAAGTCAAACGGTGCTCCTTCCCTTCCGAGTTCTGCCATGCGCCCACATATGGGATATCTGCGTACTCAGGACAAATTGCACAACAACTTTTGGGGTGCAATTTCTCCTGTTACCCTTGGTAAAATAAAGAAAATTGGAACTCAAGTAAATTTTGTGTGAAAAAAAGTTAAAAGTTCATTTTTTTTAAACATTCTAAAAATTCTTGTGAAGCACCTGAAGGGTTAATAAACTTCTTGAATGTGGTTTTGAGCACCTTGAGGGGTGCAGTTTTTAGAATGGTGTCACTTTGGGGTATTTCCTATCATATAGACCCCTCAAAGTGACTTCAAATGTGAGGTGGTCCCTAAAAAAATGGTGGTGTAAAAATGAGAAATAGCTGGTCAACTTTTAACCCCTATAACTTCCACAGTCACCTTTATAAAAGACTCCTGGCCAAAGACTCAGTCAGTATCTAACCTCTACAACATGGGCAAGAACAAAGAGCTTTATAAGAACGTCAGGGACAAGATCATAGACCTGCACAAAGCTGGAATGGGCGACAAAACCATAAGTAAGACGCTGGGTGAGAAGGAGACAACTGTTGGTGCAATAGAAAAAAATGGAAGAAATACAAAATTGTCAATTGACGTCGATCTGCAAAATCTTTCTTGCCTCATTGGGTATCCTTGATCATGAGGAAGGTGAGAGATCAGCCTAAAATTACACGGGAGGAACTTGTTAATGATCTCAAGGCAGCTGGGACCACAGACACCAAGAAAACCATTGGTAACACATTACAATCCTGCAGTGCCCGCAAGGTCCCCCTGCTCAAGAAGGCACATGTGAGGCCTGTCTGAAGTTTCCCAATGACACCTGGATGATTCTGTGAGTGATTGGGAGAAGGTGCTGTGGTCAGATGAGACAAAAATTGAGATCTTTGGCCTTAACTCAACTCGCCGTGTTTGGAGGAAGAGAAATGCTGCCTATGACCCAAAGAACATCATCCCCACTGTCAAACATGGAGGTGGAAACATTATGTTTTGGGGTGTTTCTCTCCTAAAGGCACAGGACTACTTCACCGCATCAATGGAAGAATGGATGGAGCCATGTACTGTAAAATCCTGAGTTACAACCTTCTTCCCTCAACCAGGACATTAAAAATGTCCAGCAAGACAATGACCCAAAACATACAACCAAGGCAACAAAGGAATGGCTCAAAAAGAAGCACATTAAGGTCATGGAGTGGCCCAGCCAGTCTCCAGACCTTCATCCCATAGAAAACTTATGGAGGGAGATGAAGCTTCGAGTTGCCAAGCGACAGCCTCAAATCTTAATGATTAGAGATGATCTGCAAAGAGGAGAGGAGCAAAATCCTCCTGACATCAAACCTCATCATCAACTACAAGAAACGTCTGACTGCTGCGCTGCCAACAAGGGTTTACCACCAAGTATTAAGTCTTGTTTGCCGGAGGGATCAAATACTTATTTCTCACTGCAAAATGCAAATAAATTTATATAATTTACATAATGTGATTTTCTGGATTTTATTTTTGATATTCTATCTCTCAATGTTAAAATTAACCGACCCTTAAAATTATAGACTGTTCATGTCTGTGTCAGTGGGCAAACTTACAAAATCAGCAAGGGATCAAATACTTATTTCGCCCACTGTACGTGGTGCTGAGGAACGGCTGATTGGTAGGCACCTGAACTGGAAGTGATGGACTAACCCCTGGTGCTCCAGCGCAAACCTCTGGAACTTCTGGTGGTTGGGGTGAATGGGCACGATAGTATGCGTCCCTTAAGTCTAGTGTAGCTGACTCTTTCCTTATCAGGGGATATAACATATTATTGTCGCCATTTTGAACCACAGTCTCATTATCTTGTATATCACCCATTAATGGGAGGTGTGTTAGCCAGACCCACCCATTTCTCGGGCTAACCCTGTAAGCCCAGCCCCTTATAAGCTAAACAAAGCTCATGGAACTACAGGTCCCAGAGCAACATTTCAGGCTTACAGCAAAGAGGACCTCCTCCTCTGCGACACATACCAGCCATTCACAACAATGCCAGTCACTGCCTCACACCCCCCAGAGTCTTTTTGACACAGAAAGGGATTGCGGTTTGGCGATACGAAACTGTTGAGGGGAAGATGAGAAAACTATCTGGTAACCTTCCCCTATGGTCCGCAGAATCCATCGGTTGTTTGTGATGGTCTGACACTGCGTCAGGAAACCCTGCAGTCTCCCCCTCATCTTTCTGGCGTCAGAGTCTTCCCGACGGGCCGGAAGGAAACTGGGTTGATCTCTCTCTACCTACCTTGGGGTAACTCCAGCTTCCATTCCTCCCTTTCCCCTTGTAATCCTGTTTATGGGATTAATATGGGACACGTGGCTTACATAAGGACCACTCTACAGGAGGAGAACAAGGGCTTCGCACGGATTACCAGTAAAATATAAGATGGTCAAAAACTCTGTGTTTAATTCATTAAAATTTATTTTTTATTAAAGTATTTTTTTTTTTATTTCATACAATAGGATTAATAATTGATAGTTGTCTAATTGACATCTCTCAATTATTAACCAGGCTTAAAGTCACCTTTCAATAGCAAGGTGGCTTTAACCCATTATTAACCCATTAGCCACCGCTACAGGGCAATGGGAACAGACGGGCTAAGTGCCAGAAAGGGCGAATCTAATTATAGATTTGCCTTTACTGGGGTGGCTGGGAGAAGATGTTAGTAGCCAGGGGGGGCACAAAATAAATGCACCCTCCCTAGGCTATTATCGCCCCCACTCGCTGGCTTTGTCTGTCTGGTGGAGAAAATAGCACAGGAGCCCACGCATTTTTTTCAACAAATTTACACCTTTAATTAACCCCTAGATGTCTGAAATTTTGCACACATACACTCATGTAATTGTTAGTGAAAACCAGATATCAAACTACATGAAATGACATGGTTAACTGTATGTAAACCATGTGTCATTTCATGTCGGCTTCTGTATTTTCACAAAAGCCGTCAATTGAATTAGCGGCTATTACAGTATGTAGAAGTGTATGAGCTATAAATATATATATCTGTGTCACAATGACGTATATATATATATATATATATATATATATATATATATATGTATATATGTGTATATATCTATTCTTTCTTTTGTGATTTAAAAACTATCATTTGGATCCATTATATGTCGGTTTTGCAAGCCACCGACAAAATCTCGCAAGTCGGATGTCAATCGGATGTGAAACGTACGCTCAGATGCGACTAAATTGCATCATCGCAGTAGAATCGGATGACATAGTAACATAGTTATTACATAGTAACATAGTTATTAAGGTTGAAGGAAGACTTTAAGTCCATCTAGTTCAACCCATATCCTATCCTAACCTGCCCTTAGGGTGAGTTTCCACGGTCAGGAAACGCTGCGTGTTTGGCGCTGTGCGCTGGCGCAGCGCCAAACACGCAGCGTCCAGATGTTACAGCATAGTGGAGGGATTTCAAGGAATCCCGTCTCCACCATGCGTAACAATACGCAGGTGGCAAACCTGCGTAAACGACATGCGGCGCGTCTTTTTAGACCGCAGCATGTCCTCGCGTATTGCGGCGACGGTGCGTCGCCGCAACAGAATTAACACAGGGCTATGTAGCCCTGCGCTCTTTCCGGAGGTGTTCCGGAGGTGTCCTGAACACCTCCGAAAGATCGCGCGTCAGAAAGGGGGCGGGCTTAGACGGAGCGGAATTTCCGCTCCGTCCAAAGCGCTATGGTTCCGGACCGTGGAACCATAGCCTAACATGTTGATCCAGAGGAAGGCAAAAAAAACCCAAGTGGCAAACAGTAAGCTTCACATTCGGGAAAAAAATTCCTTCCCGACTCCACATACGGCAATCAGACTAGCTCCCTGGATCAACGCAGTATCTAGAAACTAGTGAATATAGCCTGTAATATTATACTTTTCATCCAGTCCCTTCTTACATGTTAGTAGTGAATCACTCATTACAACATTATACGGCAGAGAGCTCCATAGTCTCACTGCTCTTACAGTAAAGAATCCGCGTCTGTGATTATGGCTAAACCTTCTTTCCTCCAGACGTAGAGGATGCCCCCTTGTCCCCGTCACAGGTCTAAGAGTAAAAAGATCATTAGAAGGTCTTTGTACTGTCCCCTCATATATTTATACATTGTAATAAGATCACCCCTAAGCCTTCGTTTTTCCAAACTAAATAACCCCAAGTGTAATAACCTGTCTTGGTATTGCAGACCCCCCAGTTCTCTAATAACCTTGGTCGCTCTTCTCTGCACCCGCTCCAGTTCAGCTATGTCTTTCTTATACACCGGAGACCAGAACTGCACACAGTATTCTAAGTGTGGTCGCACCAGTGACTTGTATAGAGGTAAAATTATGTTCTCCTCATGAGCATCTATGCCTCTTTTATGCATCCCATTATTTTATTTGCCTTGGCAGCAGCTGCCTGACATTGGCACTAAATGTGAGTTTGTCGTCCACCCATACACCCAGGTCTTTTTCAGTGACAGTTTTGCCCAGTGTTTTACAATTAAGCACATAATTATACATCTTATTTGTTCTACCCAAGTGCATGACCTTACATTTATCCCATTAAGCTCATTTGCCATTTATCAGCCCAAGCTTCTAGTTTACATAAATCCTCCTGTAATATAAAATTATCCTCCTCTGTATTTATTACCCTGCAGAGTTTAGTGTCATCTGCAAATATTGAAATACTACTCTGTATGCCCCCTACAAGGTCATTAATAAATATGTTAAAGAGAAGCGGCCCCAATACTGACCCCTGTGGTACCCCACTGCTAACCGTGACCCAGTCCGAGTGTGCTCCATTAATAACCACCCTTTGTTTCCTATCCATGAGCCAGTTCTTAACCCACTTACACATATTTTCCCCTATCCCCATTGTTCTCATTTTATGTATCAACCTTTTGTGTGGCACTGTATCAAAAGCTTTTGAGAAGTCCATGAACACCACGTCCACTGCATTCCCTTGGTCCAGTCCTGAACTTACCCCTTCATAAAAGCTTATCAGACTAGTCTGACAAGAACGGTCCCTCGTAAACCCATGCTGATACTGTGTCATGAGGTTATTCAGCTTCAGATACTCCAATATAGTATCCCTTAAAAAACCTCCAGGATTTTACCCACAGTCGATGTTAAGCTCACTGGCCTATAGTTTCCAGGTCAGTTTTTGCCCCCTTTTTGAATATTGGCACCACATTTGCTATACGCCAGTCCTGTGGTACAGACCCAGTTATTATGGAATCTTTAAAGATTAAAAATAATGGTCTATCTATAACTGTACTTAATTCCTGCAGTACTCGGGGTGTATCCCATCCGGGCCCGGGGATTTGTCAACTTTAGTGATTTTTAGACGCCGCCGTACTTCCTGCTGGGTTAAGCAGGTGACATTTAATGGAGACAATTTTTTTATCTCTGATCATGTTATCTGTCATGGGATTTTCTTGTGCAAATACAGTTGAAAAAAAGTCATTTAGCATATTGGCTTTTTCCTCATCCTCATCCACCATTTCACCCAGACTATTTTTAAGGGGACCAACACTATCATTTTTTAGTTTCTTGCTATTTATGTAGTTAAAGAATATTTTGGGATTATTTTTACTTTCTCTGGCAATGAGTCTCTCTGCCTCAATCTTTGCTGTCTTGATTTGCTTTTTACAGAATTTATTCAGTCTTCTGTATTTATTTAATGCCTCTCACTACCTACTTGCTTTAATTCCCTAAACGCTTTCTTTTTGTCCCTTACTGCGCCCCTTACAGCTCTATTTAGCCATAGTGGTTTCCTCTTAATCCTAGCATGTTTATTCCCATAGGGTATATACTGTGCACAGGTCCCATTCAGGATACTAATAAACGTCTCCCATTTTCTTTGTGTATTTTTATGTCTCAGGATATCGTCCCAGTTTATTGCACCAAGATCATCTCTCATCCGTTGGAAATTTGCCTTCCTGAAGTTTAGTGTCCTTGTAACCCCTCGACTACACATCTTATTAAAGGATACATGAAAGCTTATTATTTTGTGATCACTATTACCCAAGTGACCCCCAATCCTTATATTTGATATGCGGTCTGGCCTGTTGGATAATATTAGGTCTAGCAGTGCCCCCCAACCCTTATATTTGATATGCGGTCTGGCCTGTTGGATAATATTAGGTCTAGCAGTGCCCCCCAACCCTTATATCTGATCTCCGGTCTGGCCTGTTGGATAATATTAGGTCTAGCAGTGCCCCCCAACCCTTATATTGATATGCGGTCTGGCCTGTTGGATAATATTAGGTCTAGCAGTGTCCCCCAACCCTTATATCTGATCTGCGGTCTGGCCTGTTGGATAATATTAGGTCTAGCAGTGCCCCCCAACCCTTATATTTGATATGCGGTCTGGCCTGTTGGATAATATTAGGTCTAGCAGTGCCCCCAACCCTTATATCTGATTGCGGTCTGGCCTGTTGGATAATATTAGGTCTAGCAGTGCCCCCGACCCTTATATTGATATGCGGTCTGGCCTGTTGGATAATATTAGGTCTAGCAGTGCCCCCCAACCTTTATATTGATCTGCGGTCTGGCCTGTTGGGTAATATTAGGTCTAGCAGTGACCCCCAACCCTTATATCTGATCTGCGGTCTGGCCTGTTGGATAATATTAGGTCTAGCAGTGCCTCCCAACCCTTATATCTGATCTGCGGTCTGGCCTGTTGGATAATATTAGGTCTAGCAGTGCCCCCAACCCTTATATTTGATCTGCGGTCTGGCCTGTTGGATAATATTAGGTCTAGCAGTGCCCCCAACCCTTATATTTGATATGCGGTCTGGCCTGTTGGGTAATATTAGGTCTAGCAGTGCCCCCCAACCCTTATATTTGATATGCGGTCTGGCCTGTTGGTTAATATTAGGTCTAGCAGTGACCCCAACCTTATATGTGATCTGCGGTCTGGCCTGTTGGATAATATTAGGTCTGGCAGTGCTCCCCTCTTGTTGGTCCTGAACTAGTTGTGAAAGGTAATTGTCTCTCATAGTTGTCAGAAACTTATTACCTTTGCTGGAACTGCAGGTTTCTGTTCCCCAATGTATTTCAGGGTAGTTGAAGTCCCCCATAATAATGACTTCTCCTGGAGTTGCTGCTTCATCTATTTGCTTTACGAGGATATTCTCTGTTGCTTCCATTATTTTAGGAGACTTATAACAAACCCCTATCAATAATTTATTATTTTTCACCTCCTTCCCCTAATCTCCACCCACAGAGACTCTACATCTTCATTAGATTCACAGATATCACGCAGGATGGGTTTAAGGATGATTTTACATATAAACACACACCCCCACCTCGCTTATTTTACGGTCATTTCTAAACAGACTATAGCCCTGTAAATTAACCGTCCAGTCGTGGCTCTCATCCAGCCAAGTCTCAGATATCCCCACCATGTCATAATTATGTTCCAACAAAATTAATTCTAATTCCGCCATTTTGTTGGTGAGGCTTCTGGCATTAGTATACATGCACTTTATGTATCTCTCTGAACCTCTATTCTTTCTTAAATTATTAACTGTTCTAACCCCACCCCCCATGCCACCCCCACCCCCAATTTCATTATTTGTGCCCAGGTCTCTATCTGTACTGCCTTCCCCTCCTATAAAATGAATACCCTCCCCCCCAGTCCCTAGTTTAAAGACTCCTCCAACCTTCTAGCCATTTTCCCCCAGCACAGCTGCACCCTCCCCATTGAGGTGCAGCCCGTCCCTAGCTAGAACCTGTAGCCAACTGAGAAGTCGGCCCAGTTCTCCAGGAACCCAAACCCCTCCTTCCTACACCAATTCTTCAGCCACTTATTAACCTCCCTAATCTCCCGTTGCCTCTCTGGTGTGGCACGTGGTACCGGCAGTATTTCAGAAAATACCACGTTGGAGGTCCTTGCTTTAAGCTTGCAGCCTAATTCCCTGAAATCATCTTTAAGGACCTTCCACCTACCTCTAACTTTGTCATTTGTGCCAATGTGCACCATGACCGCTGGGTCCTCACCAGCCCCTCCCAGTAACCTGTCACCCGATCAGCGATGTGTCGGACTCGAGCGCCAGGTAGGCAGCACACTGTTCGACGATCCCTGTCTTTGTGACAGATTGCCCTATCTGTTCCCTAATAATTGGAATTGAGTCCCCCACTACCAGCACCTGTCTGGCCTGCCCTGCTCTCCTAATTCCCCCCTTACTGGAGCAGACACTCCCCCGGCTTTCAGAGGACATGCCTGGCTGCAGCAGTGCTACCCCTGTACTGACAAGCCCCTCATCTGCCAACTTTGCAAACTTATTGGGGTGTGCCAGATCAGGACTAGCCTCCCTGGCGCTCTTCCCTCTACCCCGCTTTCTAACTGTCACCCAGCTTCCTACTTCAGTGTCCTGCAGCTCCACCCTAGCATCCCCCCCCTCATCTATCCCATTGAGCGTCTGCTCAGTGAGCAGAAGACTCCTTTCCATATTGTCTATGGATCTCAGTGTTGTCCAGCTGCACATTTAGATCCAAGATTTGGGCTTCCAAATGCACAACGTGCTCACATCTCGCACAGCAGTATGCACCCTCGACCGGCTGTTCAAGGACTGCATACATGTGGCAAGATGTACACTGGATGGCATTGGCAATAGTGGAGCACATATCTAATGGGGATTTCACCGACAGCAAAGATAAGTAAAAATAAATAAAAAGTATTAATAAAATATACAGTAACAGCAATTCAGTAACTCCTCCCTCGGAAACTCCCTGAATCCAAAGTCACTGAATCTCAAGTCACACTTACCACCACCGTTCTACACTTGCGTAATCCGGTCACACTCAGCTCGCTCACACTCGCTGAAGCAGAGATTTAAAGAGAGATTTTTTTTTTTTTCTCCTTCAGCAGCAAATCACCCTGCTGCTCTAATGCACTTCCAAAAAAAAGACGGATCAATGTTCATGAAACTTTTGTGCGATAATCGTCCGACTAAAACAGTATTGTGATGAACGTGCACACGGTCCGCCACACGGTAGCCCGGGGTTCACGGCTTTGATCCCTCCGTTGCCGCAAATGTGACGAAAACGCGCACACACACGACGGCTGCTGCCGTCCGACCCAATAATCTGCAGGATTTATACTTATACCACTTCCACTTAGGAACTTGCAGCTCTCTGGTGCCCCCCTTACCCTCAGGTCAGTCAGGGAACTGCACCTAGGATAATTAGTCGCCAGACGGGCCACTTGGATGTGTGCTGGCTATTGGGCATGCTGCAGTGAGGGAATTATAATTACTCCGGCCGCACCAGGCAATACACTTATAAAACCCGTTCCGTCACTGCCAAGCCACCCCACAGTTCAACACTTAACACCCCTCTTTTAAGCTGCCACCAGCTACGATTTACTTAATGAACAATTTATCAAGAGGGTCCGTAGCACCCCAAATCAGTAGCGTAGTACTTCAGGCACGTGCAAAATCGTTTATAGAGCAGGAGAAACAAACTAATAATTTTATAGGTTTATTCCTAAAAATGCAGGCAGTGCTTATAGTTTAAAAAGATGTAACAAGCTGAGACAATACAGTTATGTACAATACCGTTAGAAATAAAACAGGATTAAAGGTGAAAAACTTACATGGCACTTATGTAGTTACAGACAAGACAGGCTGGGGGAGGAGCCACACGTCATAGTTCATTTGCTGATCTGTTAGTCAAGTCATCACAGCCTGGAATGACTAAGGGGGGCTCACTGCAAGACTTATACATGTGGGCTGCTGACCTCACAAAAGGGGTTGGTTTTCTGGCCACCTCCCCGGGCTACAAGTTATAGTTTGAAGCTCTGAAAGATCAGAAGGGCCATACATCATCCTGGGAACCTAGCAGAATAATGGCAGACCGATCAATGATCTTACTTTAAAATGACTGTTCAAATGAGCCCAAACTTGGGTGAGATAGTTCATGGTGCATCCGAGAATTCCATTTCTCAGGTTCTGTTGAGTTACGGGTTCACCAGTACCACGGGAACTACGCCTGATGGACACATGTTTCAAAACAGTAACTTTCGTGTTTCTAGCGAACGCTCCCACCGTGTTATGATCAAAAGAATTAATTCTCATGATATGTATGGGACCTTTCTGCAGGTTTTGAGAGACAAAGGACATTCCTAAAGAATTCCTGAGGTGGGAGGGATGAAAGGAGTGAACTGTGGAGAGAGGAAGGGGGCTTTGCTCTGTGCTAGCAAAACGATGGTGGTCGTAGTTCTATGTGGAAAGTTCTAGAACAGCAAAAGTACTGGAGCTTGCAGTATCATCACACCTCCCCCTCTTAGAGGGCGCTAAGGAGGCATGACCTGTCGGTAATCCGCCATGCGCACCTCAGCGGGTTCGCCACGCCATGAAAACCCATAAGCATTCCCATGATCGCTGCCTTTCTTGTGTTGTACGGCAAAATCATACTGCTGTACGGCAAGGCCTCCAGCGTAGCAACCTACCATTGGTTCCGGACACTGTGTGCAGCCAGCTCAGAGGGTTGTGGTCGGTGACCACCTTGAAGGTGCGCCCGTACAGGTAGGGCTGCAGTGATCCAACCATGGCCAGGCACTCCTTCTCGATGGTGGAGTATGCCACTTCCCTCGGCAGAAGTTTCCGGCTCAGGTACAACACGGGGTGCTTCCTGGTTCCCCGAATCAACCTGGCTGAGTACAGCACCGAGGCCAAATTCTCTGGCGTCAGTCTGTACCAGGAATGGCCGACTGCTGTCGACGGCTTTCAACACTGGAGAGCTGCACAGGCTGTTTTCAAAGCTCGGAATGCCACCTCACAGCCATCGGTCCAGCTGACTGTTTGGGGTAGACCGCCCTTGGTGAGGTCCGTCAAGGGTTTTGCAATGGCGCTATAGTTCGGTACGAAACTTCTATAGTACCCTGCAGTGCCCAGGAAGGACTTCACCTGCTTTTTGGTCCTGGGGGTGGGCCAGTACACGATCGCGTCCACTTTCTCGGGCTCTGGACTCATGGAACCCCCGCCTACCCGGTGCCCCAGGTAGGGACCTCCCTCATGCCCATCTGGCATTTTCCCGGCTTGATGGTCAGACCTGCCTGGTGAATACGCTTGAGCACCTCCTGGAGATGCTGAAGGTGTTCCTCCCAGGTGGAACTGAAGACGGCAATGTCGTCCAGGTACGCCACAGCGTACTCCTCCAGTCCCTGAAGCAGGTGGTTGACCATCCGCTGAAAAGTGGCAGGGGCATTCTTCATGCCGAAAGGCATGACTGTGGACTCGTACGGTCCAAAAGGGGTGATAAAGGCGGATTTCTCCTGCGCCGCAGGGCTCAGGGGAATCTGCCAGTATCCCCGGCTTAAATCCATGATGGATATGTACTTGGCATTCGCCAACCGCTCCAGCAGATCCTCAATGCGTGGCATTGGGTGCGCATCAGAGGTAGAGATGGCGTTGAGCGCCCTGTAGTCCACGCAGAACTGGGTGGTCCGATCCTTTTTTGGCACGAGAACTACAGGTGAGGCCCACGCGCTTTTGGACTGTCGGATCACCCCCAGCTGCAACATCTCATGGATCTCCTGGCGCATAATCTGCTGCACCTCCTCAAGATCCAATAAGGTGTCCACCGTAATGGGGCATGATTCCCGGTGTCCACCTCGTGGACTGCCAACTTGGTCCTTCCGGGTTGGTTAGTGAACACGGCCCGGAAGGGTTCCAGAGTGGTCAGCAACTGCAACCGCTGGGAGGCGGTTAGCGTCCTCAATGGACCCATTGGCCTTGGCTTGGGCCAGCATGTCCAGGAGGGGGTCCTCCTCCCCGTCCTCGGGCAGATTGCAGACCGGAAGGATGCAGGCTTCACATTCGTGATGGGCCTTCATCATGTTGACTTGAAAGGCCTTGCGCCTACCCCGAGTGTGGTCAAGCGTGACCACGTAGGTGACTGGGTTGAGCGGTTGGTGCACGACGTACGGGCCTTCCCAGGCTGCCTGAAGCTTATCCGTTGGTAAGGGGACCAGCACCCACACCTTTTGACCCACCTGGTAGGTCCGCTCCCGGGCGTTCTGGTCGTACCAGTGCTTCTGGTCAGCCTGAGCCTGCGTCATGTTGTCATGCACCAGCTGCGTCAAGGTCTGCATCTTGTCGCGGAAGCGCATGACATAATCCACGATGGACACTTCCGTGGGGTTTGGCTCATCTTCCCAGGATTCTCTTATCAACCCAAGGGGTCCCCAGACTCGCCTGCCATACAGGAGCTCAAAGGGGGAGAACCCCGTCGAGGCCTGCGGGACTTCTCTGTAGGCAAACAGTAGGTGTGGGAGGTACCGCTCCCAATCGCGTCCCTGGGTCTCAACCAGCATGCGGAGCATCTTTATAAAGCGCTCACACAAACCATTGGTCTGTGGGTGATACGCACTCGATACCATACGCGTCACCTGCATTTTGCTGCAGAGAGCCTTCATTAGGCGAGACATAAATTGGGTCCCTTGATCGGTAAGCATCTCCCTGGGAAATCCTACCCGTGAAAAGATGGTCACCAGTGCATCCGCCACCTTATCTGCCCTAGTTGAGGACAGAGCTACTGCCTCCGGGTACCGGGTAGCGTAGGCTACCACAGTAAGAATGTATCGCTTTCCAGAGCTGCTGGGGACGGCCAGCGGGCCCATAATGTCCACCGCGATCCTCTGGAAAGGCTCCTCTATCACTGGCAACGGGATCAGGGGAGCCTTAAGAGCAGGCCCCGCCTTCCCCACTCTTGACAGGTGATACAGGAGGGCAGTAGTTAGTCACATCTGTCCCCATCTTGGGCCAATAGAAGTGTTGAGACAGCCGTGCCTTAGTTTTGCTGATCCCCAAGTGTCCAGCAAGTGGAATTTCATGGGCAATCCTCAACAACTCACCTCGGAAATGGTGCGGGACGACCAGCTGTTTTTCCCTCAACCACTCCTTTTGGGAATCTCCGGGTACTGTCTCCCGGTACAACCTTCCTCGTTCCAAGAACACCCTCTCCTTATCAGTCACGGAGGTGGGCGTCTCGGCGAGGTGCCTCAAGTTCTCCAGGCTCGCATCTGAGTGCAGAGCGGCCTGGAACTCCTGGCTGGAGGCAGCCAGAAGTGACGTCAGGGTTCCTTCCTCACTGGGACCTCTGGACCGGCTCTGGGTCCACCTCTAGTTCAGTCTCTCCTGTAGCAGAGGAGGGTCCAGATGGCAGGGCGCTACCTGCGATCCGGGCACTCTGACTGCGGGTGACAGCAGCTACATATGCAGTCTCCCCAGGGATTTCTACAGACCCATCAGCCTGCGCTGCTATGGGCTCTACCGCCCCATCCACCCCCAACACTTCAGGAGCAGTGCTACTTATGGGCCAGTTACCTTCCTCGGTGGCACTGGTCAGTGTCATGGCGTCACCTTCCTCACGGTTCCCATGTACCTCCCCATTTCCTTGAGCACTGTCGCTTGCTCCTGCTAGGGGTTCCTCTGCCGTCTTACTCCACAGAGCGACGTGGCTGAACGCTCCTGTACCTGTGGACACATCTACCACTTCAGAGAAAGGGTTAACAGGTTCAGATGGCACAGATACATCACTATCAGCATCATTCCTAGGGAAAGAAAGGTTATCGGTTGCATAATCACTTCGCAAAGCATTGGCAGGTAACACATTCAGTTTCCCATCATCATCAATATCAACATCATGGTTAACGTTAACCTTATTATCAGGTTGGGGAGGGGTGTCAGGGACATAGTACGCTACCATCCTCCCCAGATCAGTCCCCAATAAAACATCAGTGGGCAGGTTTTCGGACACCCCGACTTCCTTCACCCCGCTCCCGGCACCCCAGTCAATGAAAACCCGGGCTATCGGCAAGGGGTAGAGGACGCCCCCAATCCCGGTGACAGTTAAGGTTTTCCCCGGAATCAACTCTTCAGGGGCCGCAAGTTCGGGTCGGATGAGGGTTCGTTCAGCCCCGGTGTCCTTGAGGCCTGAAGCAAGACGGGCCCCCACGCGGACGGGCTGCACGTTGTCATCAACCCTCCCCACCACACCACCCACCAAAAGAACAGAGGCTTTGGGCCCGGAGGCTTGGCTGGGGGTTCTTCTGCCTCTCCGGACAGGTGGCGCTGATGTGTCCAGTCCGTTTACAGGAGAAAACACTGGCGGGGGTCTGATGTAGGCCTGGCGCTGGCAAAGGGGATAGAGCCTCCAGAGGGACGGCTGGCAGGGGCACTGGGGTTGGTTGCAGGCATACCCTCTCCCCAGCGGGCGGTGGCGGGCTTCCGCACCTCGGGTTTCCGGTTGGCCTCATAGCTGTCGGCGATCCGCGCTGTTTTGACCGCATCCTCTGGTTCTCGGTCCAGGATGAACTGTCGGACCTCAGCTGGGCACAGATGCAGGAACTGGTCTTTGATCATCAGGTCCCTCAGCTCCTCAAAGGTGTAACTGACAGTCCATGGATCCACTGGTCAAAGTGGGTCCTGAGTCCTTGCACATCGCTATAACTGTTGTGTGGGCCACGTTGGAGGTTCCGGAACTTCTTTCGGTATACCTCAGGGTTAGCTGGTACTTGGCGATCAGGGCCTGCTTGATGGCCGCATAGTCACCATCTTGATCTGGCGTGAGTGAAGCAAACGCCTCCAAAGCTTTGCCCTTTAGCCCGAGGGTCAAGTACCTGGCCCATTGGTCCTCAGGCAGCTGGTACTGTCTGCAGACTTTCTCAAAGGCCCACAGAAAAGTGTCCAAGTCTCCGTCCTTTTCCATCACGGGAAAGTGCTCTGGCCGGGGCTTTGGACTCTGAGAACTGCTGGTGTACCGCTCCGGGCTGTGGGAGCATCCCCCCTCGCTGGACCATCTCCAGCTCATGGGCTCTCTGCGCTTGGGCTTCCCGCTCAGCTCGGGCCCTCTCAGCCTCCCGCTGGGCTCTCTCAGTCTCCCCTCGCTTGCTCGGCTTGGCTCTCTCAGACGCTCGCTGGGCTTGGGCCTCCTGCTGGTATTGCTGGATCAGCTTCAGGCGCCCATCACGGTCGTCGGCGGGGAGTTCATCCAGGGCCGCCTGCAGGTAAGGGTCCAACCCGCCCTGGGTGTAAGTCTTCAGGGGTTGGGCCTCTGCTCCTGCGCCCTCCTCGCTCTCAGCGTGGTCCTGTGCCATCAGGACCTGGATCAGTTGAGTTTTGGTTTGGCCCATGGGGTCAAGGCCTCGGGAAATGCATATTCCAGCAAGAGTGTCCCTTTTCTGCAGTTTACACCACTCTTCTCCCATCCTCGCCATTGCCAAATAAAAGATAGGATAGAAAAACAAAGAGAAGGGAGAGGTAACCGCAAGTACACACAATTGTCTCGGACTAATAAACACTGAGTCTGTTCTCCAAAACTTTAGTTGCAGGGTCCCTGAAGAACCGTGCAAGTTTTTTTAGTGAATGGAATGATTGCTCAAACCAGATCACTAATGCTCTATAATCCCACCGCTCTGCCATTAATGTGATGAACGTGCACACGGTCCGCCACACGGTAGCCCGGGGTATCACGGCTTGTGATCCCTCCGTTGTCGCAAATGTGACGAAAACGCGCACACACACGACGGCTGCTGCCGTCCGACCCAATAATCTGCAGGGATTTATAATTATCCCACTTCCACTTAGGAACTTGCAGCTCTCTGGCGCCCCCCTTACCCTCAGGTCAATCAGGGAACTGCACCTAGGATAATTAGTCGCCAGACGGGCCACTTGGATGTGTGCTGGCTATTGGGCACGCTGCAGTGAGGGAATTATAATTACTCCGGGCCGCAGCCAGGCAATACACTTATAAAACCCGTTCCGTCACTGCCAACGCCACCCCACAGTTCAACACTTTACACCCCTTCCTTTAGCTGCCACCAGCTACGATTTCCTTAATGAACAATTTATCAAGAGGGTCCATAGCAACCCAAATCAGTAGCGTAGTACTTCAGGCACTTGCAAAATTGTTTATAGAGCAGGAGAAACAAACTAATAATTTTATAGGTTTATTCCTAAAAATGCAGGCAGTGCTTATAGTTTAAAAAGATGTAACAAGCTGAGACAATACAGTTATGTACAATACCGTTAGAAATAAAACAGGATTAAAGGTGAAAAACTTACATGGCACTTATGTAGTTACAGACAAGACAGGCTGGGGGAGGAGCCACACATCATAGTTCATTTGCTGATCTGTTAGTCAAGTCATCACAGCCTGGAATGACTAAGGGGGGCTCACTGCAAGACTTATACATGTGGGCTGCTGACCTCACAAAAGGGGTTGGTTTTCTGGCCACCTCCCCGGGCTACAAGTTATAGTTTGAAGCTCTGAAAGATCAGAAGGGCCATACATCATCCTGGGAACCTAGCAGAATAATGGCAGACCGATCAATGATCTTACTTTAAAATGACTGTTCAAATGAGCCCAAACTTGGGTGAGATAGTTCATGGTGCATCCGAGAATTCCATTTCTCGGGTTCTGTTGGAGTTACGGGTTCACCAGTACCACGGGAACTACGCCTGATGGACGCATGTTTCAAAACAGTAACTTTCGTGTTTCTAGCGAATGCTCCCACCGTGTTATGATCAAAAGAATGAATTCTCATGATATGTATGGGACCTTTCTGCAGGGTTTTGAGAGACAAAGGACATTCCTAAAGAATTCCTGAGGTGGGAGGATGAGAGGAGTAAACTGTGGAGAGGGAGGGGGCTTTGCTCTGTGCTAGCAAAACGATGGTGGTCGTAGTTCTATGTGGAAAGTTCTAGAACAGCACAAGTACTGGAGCTTGCAGTATCATCACAAGTATGATTTTTTAGACATTGTGTGTGACCCCAGCCTAATTGGTATAACGGCCCCGACCTGACACTGTCTGTAGTCACTGAGCACAATCCTGCTGACAGGTATCAGTGTAATCAGTATAACGGCACTGACCTGACACTGTCTGTAGTCACTAAGCACAATCCTGCTGACAGGTATCAGTGTAATCAGTATAACGGCACTGACCTGACACTGCTGTTGTCACTGAGCACAATCCTGCTGACAGGTATCAGTGTAATCAGTATAAAAGGCACATGACCTGACACTACCCGTAGTCACTGAGCACAATCCTGCTGACAGGTATCAGTGTAATCAGTATAACGGCACTGACCTGACACTGCTGTAGTCACTAAGCACAATCCTGCTGACAGGTATCAGTGTAATCAGTATAACGGCACTGACCTGACACTGCCTGTTGTCACTGAGCACAATCCTGCTGACAGGTATCAGTGTAATCAGTATAACGGCACTGACCTGACACTCTGTAGTCACTGAGCACAATCCTGCTGACAGGTATCGTGTAATCAGTATAAAGGCGCATGACTGACACTGCTGTAGTCACTAAGCACATCCTGCTGACAGGTATCGTGTAATCAGTATAACGGCACTGACTGACACTGCCTGTAGTCACTGAGCACAATCCTGCTGACAGGTATCAGTGTAAACAGTATAATGGCGCTGACCTGACACTGTCTGTAGTTACTGAGCACAATCCTGCTGACAGGTATCAGTGTAATCAGTATAATGGCCGACCTGACACTGTCTGTAGTCACTGAGCACAATCCTGCTGACAGGTATCAGTGTAATCAGTATAATGGCCTGACCTGACACTGTCTGTAGTTACTGAGCACAATCCTGCTGACAGGTATCAGTGTAATCAGTATAACGCGCTGACCTGACACTGTCTGTAGTCACTGAGCACAATCCTGCTGACAGGTATCAGTGTAATCAGTATAAGGCACTGACCTGACACTGTCTGTAGTTACTGAGCACAATCCTGCTGACAGGTATCAGTGTAATCAGTATAACGGCCTGACCTGACACTGTCTGTAGTCACTGAGCACAATCCTGCTGACAGGTATCAGTGTATCAGTATAATGGCGCTGACCTGACACTGCCTGTAGTTACTGAGCACAATCCTGCTGACAGGTATCAGTGTGATCAGTATAACGGCGCTGACCTGACACTGTGTGTAGTCACTGAGCACAATCCTGCTCAGGATTACAGTGTGACATAAATGCGGCGCTACCTGGCAGTGTATAGTGAGGAGGGGAGCACATTGTTGAGGGCTTATATAGTGGGGTCACAGTATATAGCGGGGTGGGATGTAAGGTATAGTGAGGTGTAAGTGGGGTCTAATAGTGAGATTGGATTACAGTGGAGGGGGTGGGTGTATAGGTATATAGTGAGGGTGGTGGGTGTAAAGTGGTAATATAGTGAGGGTGGTGTGTGTGGGGTATATAGTGGGGTTGTCGGGTTAAGTGTATAGTGAGGGGGTCGGGTGTATAGTGGGGTATATAGTGAGGGTGGTCGGGTGTATATAGTGGGGTATATAGTGAGGGTGGTCGGTGTATAGTGGGGTATATAGTGAGGGTGGTCGGGTGTAAAGTGGGGTATATGTGAGGGTGGTCGGTGTATAGTGGGTATATAGTGAGGGTGTCGGGTGTAAGTGGGTATATAGTGAGGGTGGTCGGGTGTATGTTTGTGGGGTATATAGTGAGGGTGGTCGGGTATATGGGGTATATAGTGAGGGTGGTCGGGTGTATAGTGGGGTATTAGTGAGGGTGGTCGGGTGTATAGTGGGGTATATAGTGAGGGTGGTCGGGTGTATAGTGGGGTATATAGTGAGGGTGGTCGGGTGTATAGTGGGGGTATATAGTGAGGGTGGTCGGGTGTATATAGTGAGGGTGGTGGGGTGTATATTGGGGTATATAGTGAGGGTGGTCGGGTGTATATTGGGGTATATAGTGAGGGTGGTCGGGTGTATATTGGGTGTGAGACAGTGAAGGGGTGCGTACTGGACGGGGTGTATATCTCCCCCAGGTTTCTTAGCTGGGGCGCATAAAAAGTAGGTTGTCAGTGCGGTGTTCACTCCATTCCCATCTGGGACAGGTTTGCAGTTCAGCCCAGAGTGAACACAGCTGTTTAATTAGACAGCCATAAGTGCCTGCTTGGAAGTTCAGAGGAGGCTCTCTCTCTCAGTCTGGATCTGACTTCAGACGCCATTGGAGCCTCATGTGAGCTGCACGCTGGTAACTACTGAACATATGTGTTGTTTTGGGAACAGACTATTAGAGTCGGTACCCGGATAGAAAGGGAAATCTATCTAAGTGTAATTAGTGGCTGGACAAGCCCAGGCTTTATGTTTATGATTTGGTTTTAATTTATGTTCTGTTTGCTGTGGACTTTAATAAAACTGGTTGCGGCCAGTTTTTAACAGAACTATTGTCTGTGAATGGTCTCTTTATGCCACTCCGTCTCCCCAAGACGGCGATCCCAGAGCTATATCCCCTGAAAAGCTTACAATTGGTGCTTGAATTCTGGGGCAGCACAGTGGCTGAAGACTTTGAAAAAAAAAAAAAAAAGGTGTCTGCACCGCAAAACTGAACTTATTGTGGAGAAGACTGTGGAGTGTATATGTCTTGGGTGAAGGCTGTCAGCCAGCCCAAGATGTCCGGCAGTATGGAGGAGCTCGTTAAGCAGCTGGCCCAGAACCAGCAGGCCATGCAGCAGCAACATCAGCAGGCCATGCAGCAACAACAGCAGAGCATGCAGCAGCAACAGCAGGCCATGCAGCAACAACACCTAGAGGCCCAGCGGAGCCAGCAGCAACAGCAGGAAACCAACCGGTTGTTACTGGAGCAGGTTGCAGCACTAAAAAAAACTCCTAGCACCTCGTCGCCGAATGAAGACGCCGGGTTACCGGCATTATCCGCTGTAAAGAAGGCGGTTAAAACAGACTCTGCAGAAGATGACGCCTCATGACGATGTGGAGGCATATCTGGCTATATTTGAGAGACTGGCAGAGAAGGAGAATCTGCCACAATCTGAATGGGCTATGGTGGTCGCGCCCTATTTGACTGGGGAACCCCAAAAAGCCTATTTTGACCTCAGCGAGCAGGACAGCAAAGACTATACTAAGTTGAAAGCGGAGATTCTTGCCCGCCTGGGTGTGACGAGGGCAGTCCGTGCCAGGAGAGTCCATAACTGGAGATACAGGCGAGACAAGCCTGCTCGCTCACAAATGTATGACTTGATTTCTTTGGTAAAGAAGTGGTTGGAACCTGACGTCAGCACCCCTGCCCAAATGGTTGAAAAGGTGGTGCTGGACCGGTACATCTGGGCCCTTCCCCCTGAGGTCCAGCTCTGGGTCGGACAGGGAGACCCCAAAGATGCCGATCAACTGGTCAGCCTGATAGAAAGGTATTTCGCCACCAAAGACTATCTACGTGACCAGCCGTCCGAGCGATCATCAGTTCGGAATACCCGGCCTCCGTCATCTCCCGGTAAGAGGGTTCCAGCTGTGGGGGCAAGGGGGGCTGTTGACAGTCCGGGTCAGCCCCGAGGGGACATGTATGAGCGAAAGGGTGATACTTACCTACCAGGAGACCCCAGGCCTAGGAAGGTCTCCCGTATGAACACCCTGACCTGAGACAGTGTTGGAGATGCCATGAACAAGGTCATATTTCAGCCAATTGTCCACTAGTGGGGGAACCTATGGACTGTGACGCTGGACGGTCTCTCTCGTTCCTCGCCGAGCCCGTGTGCATGGCCACCCTAGTCGAGGAGACTGGCCCACGCTGTGTCAGGTCGTGATAAATGGGTGCCCAGTACAGGCCCTACTCGACTCAGGAAGTCGAGTGACCTGATACATGCTAGTCTGGCTGATAGGGACTTCGTCACAGGTAGGCACCTAAGCGTGGTGTGCATACATGGAGACATCAAAGTCTACCCAGTAACCTCCTCAGACTTCGTCACAAAACTCGGGGAGATCTCATATGAAGTGGGGGTAGTGAAGAACCTGATGCATCCCGCCATATTGGGTCGTGACTTTCCCGTTTTGGGGTCTTTGGAAAAAAAATGTTTCTGCTGGACAGTGTGATGAAGCTCCTACTGAGGGTGCGCAGTCCCAAGGGGCGGAACACAATGCTAGTGGGCCGTTAAACTTATGTGATAATAATGATGATGATAATGATAATAATGGTGATGATGATGATCATGATAGTGATGATGACCATGATAATGATGATGACCATGATAATGATGATGATCATGATAATGATGATGACCATGATAATGATGCTGATCGTAATCACGATAATGATATTGATGATGACTGTAAAAAAAATGAATTTCCATTTCAGGTGATGTTGGGGAAGGGGGAGGATGTTTCTCTAGAACAGAATGTCCCTGACCTACCGGTGTCCCGTGGCAATTTTGGGAGTGAGCAATTGCAAGACCCCACTCTTAAACATGCCAGGGAGAATATAACTGTTCTGAATGAGATCCCACAAGAGCCCGCCTCTGATGAAAAATTTCCCCATTTTGCCATGAACAATGACCTGCTATATAGGGTCACTAAAGTAAAGGGAGAGGCCGTGAGTCAGCTCCTAGTACCTAAGCCATATAGAAGTATGGTGTTAGGTTTGTCCCATAACCACATGCTGGGTGGGCACCTGGGGATGGACAAAACCCAGGAAACAATTCTTCAGAGGTTTTACTGGCCCGGGGTTTATCGAGATGTGGAGGATTATTGCAAAACCTGCCCCTCGTGTCAGATAAATGCTCCGGTGTCTCACTTCCGGAGTCCATTAATCCCGCTGCCGGTTATAGAAATACCCTTTGAAAGGGTAGCAATGGACTTGGTAGGTCCTATTGTAAAATCAGCCAGGGGACACCAATACATCTTAGTTGTACTTGATTATGCAACCCGGTACCCGAGGCGGTCCCTTTAAGAAATATGGCATCTAAAAATATTGCACGGGAACTCTTTCATATGTTTTCCAGGACAGGAATTCCTAAAGAGATCCTCACGGACCAAGGCACACCTTTTATGTCCAAAGTGATGAAGGAACTGTGTAAGTTGCTTAAAATCTCGCACATTCGGACATCTGTGTATCACCCCCAGACGGATGGGTTGGTTGAACGTTTTAATAAAACATTAAAACATATGTTAAAGAAAGCAGTAGAGAAAGATGGGCGGGACTGGGACTACCTGTTACCCTACTTATTGTTTTCGGTCAGAGAGGTTCCCCAGGACTCTACGGGATTTTCTCCCTTTGAGTTGGTGTATGGTCGGCATCCGCGGGGCTTGCTGGACATAGCCAAGGAGGTTTGGGAAACCGAGACAACTCCATACAAGAGTGTTATAGAGCATATTGCCCAGATGCAAGAGAGGATGGCTAAAATTATGCCATTGGTGAAGAATCATCTGCAGAGAGCCCAAGAAGCTCAAAGCAGAGTTTATAATCGGTCAGCAAAAATTAGGTCTTTCAACCCCGGGGATCGAGTCCTAATTCTAATTCCCACGGTGGAAAGTAAGTTTTTGGCCAAGTGGCATGGTCCATACGAGATCGTACAAAAAGTGAGCGAGGTTACTTACAAAGTACACCAACCCGGGAGACGGAAGCCCTACCAGGTGTATCATATCAATCTGATCAAGCCCTGGAGGGACAGAGAGGCATTGTTGGCCTCGGGTGAAGTAGAGAAAGGGGTAAAACCATCTCTACCTCCTGTGACCATTGGTGAGACATTGTCCGTGCACCAAAAACAAGAAGTGCGGGAGTTTCTGCAGAAAAATCAGAAAAGATTTTCTGACTTGCCCGGCCGGACTTCTCTAATAAAACACCATGTCGAGACCGAGCCCGGTACTAAGGTCAAGATAAAACCGTACAGAATTCCAGAAGCCCGCAGAAAGATAGTCTCTACTGAAATTAAACGCATGTTAGACCTCGGGGTCATTGAGGAGGCCCAAAGCGAGTGGTGTAGCCCGATTGTACTCATCCCAAAACCTAATGGAACCTGGAGGTTCTGTAATGATTTCAGAAGGTTGAACGAGGTGTCAAAGTTTGACGCATACCCAATGCCACGGGTAGACGAGCTAATCGAGAGGTTAGGGGTGCCCGTTATATTACAACCCTCGATCTGACAAAAGAGTACTGGCAGATACCCCTGTCGGAGGAAGCGAAAGAAAAAACGGCCTTTGCAACCCGGAAGGTTTGTTTCAGTATCTGGTGATGCCCTTCGGGTTGCATGGAGCCCCAGCTACCTTTCAGCGGCTTATGGACCAGATACTGCGCCCGCATCGAGCCTATGCGGCTGCCTACCTGGATGATGTGGTAATTTCAGTTCAGATTGGGAGAACCACCTCGCTAGGGTGCAAGCCGTCGTAGACTCGATAGCCGGAGCTGGACTGAACATAAACCCAGAGAAATGTGCAATTGGCCTCGAAGGCCAAATATCTGGGCTATGTTATTGGCAGGGGGCTGATCAAGCCACAAATTGATAAGGTAGAAGCAATTCGGAACTGGCCTGTACCCCTCACAAAACGACAGGTCAAAGCATTTCTGGGCATCACTGGGTAATATCGCAGATTCGTACCAAATTATGCCTCCATTGCTGCCCCATTGACTGACCTGACAAAAGGGGGGAAGTAAAAATGATAAATTGGAATCCGGAGGCAGAAAAAGCATTTCTGTCGTTAAAAATAGCTTTGTGTCAAAGACCAGTTATAGTCACCCCTAATTTTAGAGAAGAGTTTTTGGTTCAAACTGATGCCTCTAATGTGGGGTTAGGTGCCGTGTTGTCACAGGTCGTGAAGGGTGAAGAACACCCAGTCCTGTATCTAAGTCGAAAAATGACACCGGCTGAACAAAATTATGCCATTGTGGAGCGAGAGTGCCTCGCAATCAAGTGGGCGCTGGACTCCCTGCGTTATTATCTCTTGGGTAGAAAATTTAAATTACAATCAGACCATGCTCCTCTGGCATGGATGAAGCAGAACAGGGAAAGGAATGCCAGGGTGACAAGGTGGTTCCTTTCACTTCAAGAGTTCAATTTCTCGGTGGAGCATAGACCTGGGAAGTTACAGGGTAATGCTGATGCCTTGTCCAGAGTTCACTGTCTCTTTGGAGTTTGGACCAGCCCTCCGGTCTGGAGAAGAGGGGGGGGATATGTGAGACAGTGAAGGGGTGCGTTCTGGACGGGTGTATATCTCCCCCAGGTTTCTTAGCTGGGGCGCATAAAAAGTAGGTTGTCAGTGCGGTGTTCACTCCATTCCCATCTGGGACAGGTTTGCAGTTCAGCCCAGAGTGAACACAGCTGCTTAATTAGACAGCCATAAGTACCTGCTTGAGAATTCAGAGGAGGCTCTATCTCTCTCAGTCTGGATCTGACTTCAGACGCCATTGGAGCCTCATGTGAGCTGCACGCTGGTAACTACTGAACATATGTGTTGTTTTGGGAACAGACTATTAGAGTCGGTACCCGGATAGAAAGGGAAATCTATCTAAGTGTAATTAGTGGCTGGACAAGCCCAGGCTTTATGTTTATTATTTGGTTTTGATTATGTTCTGTTTACCGTGGACTTTAATAAAACTGGTTGCGGCCAGTTTTTAACAGAACCACTGTCTGTGAATGGTCTCTTTATGCCACTCCGTCTCCCCAAGACGGCGATCCCAGAGCTATATCCCCTGAAAAGCTTACATGGGGTATATAGTGAGGGTGGTCGGGTGTATAGTGGGGTATATAGTGAGGGTGGTCGGGTGTATAGTGGGGTATATAGTGAGGGTGGTCGGGTGAATAGTGGGGGTATATAGTGAGGGTGGTTGGTTGTATATTGGGGTATATAGTGAGGGTGGTCGGGTGTATAGTGGGGTATATAGTGAGGGTGGTCGGGTGTATAGTGGGGTATATAGTGAGGGTGGTCGGGTGTATAGTAAGGGTATATAGTGAGGGTGGTCGGGTGTATAGTAGGGGTATATAGTGAGGGTGGTCGGGTGTATAGTGGGGTATATAGTGAGGGTGGTCGGGTGTATAGTGGGGTATATAGTGAGGATGGTCGGGTGTATATTGGGGTATATAGTGAGGGTGGTCGGGTGTATATTGGGGTATATAGTGAGGGTGGTCGGGTGTATAGTGGGGTATATAGTGAGGGTGGTCGGGTGTATAGTGGGGTATATAGTGAGGGTGGTCGGGTGTATAGTTGGGGTATATAGTGAGGGTAGGCTGTAGTGGGTACATAGTGAGGGTGTCGGGTGTATATTGGGGTATATAGTGAGGGTGGTGGTGTATATTGGGGTATATAGTGAGGGTGGTCGGGTGTATATTGGGGTATATAGTGAGGGTGGTGAGGGGTTAGGGGGTATATAGTGAGGGTGTCTGGGTATATATGGGGTATATAGTGAGGGTGGTCGGGTATTATAGGTGGGGGTATTATAGTGAGGGTGGTCGGGTGTATAGTGGGGTATATAGTGAGGGTGGTCGGTGTATATTTATATAGTGAGGGTGGTGGTTTGTATATAGTGAGGGTGGTCGGGTGTATATAGTGAGGGTGGTGGGTATATATAGTGAGGGTGTGTCGGGTGTTATAGTGAGGGT